>OY821517.1:107314971-107567355 GCA_963682025.1 Cordilura impudica
GATATCTGTACAATATAAAACTGTATGGTGGATCGTCATCAAATTATGACAAGTCCATTGGATTAGGAGCTAATACTGTTCTCAGTTTGCTAGGAGTTGTAGAATCTCCATCGATTCATACCATATACTTTGACAACTTCTTCACATCATACCACCTTATGTGTTTACTAAGCACAGAAAATTTTTTTGCTACAGGTAATTTGCTACTTTTATTATATATAAAACTGTTGTATTTGAATTTCTATAATTTAACAGGAACTGTTCGATGCAATAGAATCGGTAAATCCCAATTGCCAGAAAAAATGACCAAGGGTGAAAGTGCAGCTCTTTTTGATATGACGAATGAAGTGTTGGCCATACGGTGGAGAGACAATGCACTTGTCACTGTTCTTACAAATCATGGTGCCATGGATCCAAAATCAAACACAAAACGTTATGATCGCGTAACCAAAACGCATATTAACGTAAAAGTTCCTGGCGCTATTGGGCAATATAACAAGTATATGGGGGGAGTTGATCTACATGACAACGCGTTGGCTAATTATCGGATTGCTGTACGATCCAAAAAATGGTGGTGGCCATTGTTTATAAATTTGCTTGGTAATATGATGGTTAATGCATGGAAGCTGCATGTGCTGGTATCAACAATTGAACAAATAAAACCATTATCGCAACTACAATTTCGTGCAGCTGTGGTTAATGAACTACTTACATTTACAAGATCACCCACAAGTGAACAACCTTCAATGTCTTCATTAAATTTAAGAGAAAAATTGCCAAACCTTAACACAACAGTTCATTGTATTTTAAGATGTTCTGGAAACCCGAGACGTTGCGTAATTTGTCATACTCATACGCCTTTTGAATGTCAAGTATGCAAAGTGCGGTTGCATCAAAAATGCTTTTCTTTATACTCAAAGCACTTGGATTAAAATTTAAAAGCTACCAAAAATTTAAAATGTAAAACAATTCAATCAAAATGTTTATTTTACTTGTTCTTTTTAATGAATTTTTTAATTTTTAATAAATATTTTTTACTAAAATAAGAATTTTAACTTTAAATCAAAGTAAACTTACCATCTCATATCTCAGAAACCAATTGTTCCATTTTCTCAAAACTTTAAACATATCTTAGTTGCACCCAAAAACTACTTTGTGCAAAGTTTCAGCGAAATCGGTTCACGTTTTCGGGTAGCGGGCAATAATGGGTTAAGAGCCTTTTGGTCGCTTAGTGGGATGGGAGTGGGATATCTATCAAAATAAATGTTTTGTAACTCAAGACAACGGTTTTTCAATTTTTCACAAATGAACTATTTTGAATTTTTTCCTATATGTGTCTAAAACCTTACAAATAAACCTTATACTTAGAAACTAGACAAATTAACCTTTCCGAAGGTATATAACATACCTAACTAAGATTTTATATCCTCGATACTGTAATACCCAGAATATGTTAACCTCAGGAAAAAAATCGTTTTTTTTCTATAGAAATGTTGAAAAATTATTATTTTTTATTTATTTTTAATAATAATTAAATTAATGTATAATAATAATAATATTAAAAATAAAAAGATAAATAATTTATTAAAATTTAATCTTAATTGCATTAGATCCATTTATATCATAACTATTTTTATACTTAATTCATTGTAGCTGATGACCCAGTCTTTCATCCAGCTTTTTTGTCGCCTTTATTTACTGCGTTTTTTTTTTGTCAATCCTTTCTTGGCGTTACTAGGCTCAGCTGTTGATTTCGCTGCTGGTTTATTTGTTGTCTTTGGAAAGAAATCGCATTGAATAGAGGCAGAAAACTTTTTCAACTTGAGTCTTCCATCGACAAGCGGTATAAAAGCACGGTATTGAGCGGTGCCATCGATTGTTACCGCAGCATCGAATCTGCTCTTCAGTGTTTTCAATGTTTCCTGATGATCCTCTTTGCTACTAAAAACTATTTTAGTTTCTTTACAATAACTCTTTGCCCAATGGAATAAAGCAGTCGCATCTAAGATGCGATCTTGATGAGAGCACTGGAGGCTATACTTCGCTGCATTTCTTTTAAGGTTTGCTCCAATACCATCACATGCTCCTTTACCATGAGCAGTAGGATGAAAATGCCACTCAGCTGGCATTCCAAAATCTTTTTCATGGGCCATAAAATTTGCCAAGCTACTTTTGTTTTTAAAATGTTGACGAGCTCCGTCCGAAACGTAGTATACCTTTTTTTACTGTAAATTTAGATTTTAGAAATTTTAGTATTCTCTTCTGGTACTCATAAACTGCAACGGTATCATGTTTTAAATCGTCGGATATGATTGCCATACTTTTGTGTTCCAGTTTTTCATCTTTCATGTAGTAAATAACTACTTTGAATATAGTTGCTTGGTCGTTATTGAACTGGAATGCTTGTATGGCATCCTGAAGAACATATTTACAGTTTTCTGCGAAATCATATGAAATAACGAATTCACCAGACTTCAAATGTATCTTCAAATCCTTGAAGAATGACCATTGCTCTTTGACTAAAAAGTCATGGTTTCTCAAGTTTAGCAATCATGTACACATTTCTACCACAAAATCATCCACATTTAAAATGATTGTTTTCAGTGTGCATCTGTCAGTCTGAATACAAGAATCAAATTTGACCTCCTTTATATATTCTCGATCTAAAGAGTTGATTAAATTTTTTTGATGAATGTGGTTTTCGGGCAATTGGTACATTCACCTAAGTGGCAAGAAGTTGTTGCATTAGGACACATAGTCAATTTAAGACAATCGCGGTAATCGTGTAAATCTTCTGCCAAATCATCTCTTAAACACTTTAAGTTGATTTCCTTCAACACCAGTTTAACATTTTCATGGAAAATGCAAACGCATACTGTGTGAGTTCTGCTGCTTTCTGCCAAAACGCAATGTTTTGGCCTCATCTGGGTTAATTTCGTGAAGCCAATTCTAACATCCTCGTGTTCAGATTGAAATGTTGCAAATAACTCTTCCAGGTTATATATAACCATTCTCTTCTGTTATGTTATGAAGTTATGTTACATACCTTCGGAAAGGTTAATTTGTCTAGTTTCTCAGTATAACTTTTATTTGTAAGGTTTTACACAAAAATAGGAAAAAATTCAAAATAGTGCATTTGTGAAAAATTGAAAAACCGTTGTCTTGAGTTACAAAACATTTATTTTGATAGATATCCCACTCCCATCCCACTAAGCGACCAAAAAGCTCTTAAAGGAAAAATCCTAAGCTTTCTTATGAAAAAAAATGCCCTTTTTGAAAAAAAGGCAAAAAATGCTTTAATTTAGCAAAGTATTTTTTTCCGAAATATTGAATAAGTAGCTATCTAAAGTATTTGGGAGAAAATTTTCTAGGAACAATAGGTAATAAGTTACATGGATGAGAAAAAACACCTGTTTGGCCAAAATGTCAAATTTTGATCCCCTCTAACTCAGAGAGATCTGGACCGATCTTGTTGAAAAATTGTGTCTAAGCTACTATCCGATAGTACTAACCTTGGTGCAAATTTCATCCCGATCGGAAGACATCGGTTTCAAAAGTTGGTGCACTTGACATGAAACCCCCCATGTATTTTGTTAATATATTTTGTTATACGATTACCATTTAGCAAGGGTATTTCAAATTCTAAATGGACTTCAGTAAAATCTAATATTTTAGGAAAATTTGTGCCCATTGTAAGCGGATAAATTACGAAGAACGTTTACTTGCACCATTGAAATATTTTTATTATTTTTGATCTTTAGTTAAAAAATTCTGTGTTTTTATATATGAACATATCGTGAACTTGAAATAGGCGACCCTAAGTAGTGGTTACTATAATCAATAAAAATATTCTAAATTCCATTGTATCAACTGAATATGGCTATTCATACAACAAAATATTAATAAAAATAAAAAAAACAGATGCTTGCACAACGTATGATAATTCTGAAAATATAAATCAGTAATCACATAAGAATAATATGAAGAGAAAAATATAACTTCAGTTGGTAACAAATTCGGTCTCCGTGTGAGTACTCTTATATTACTTTTAAACTATGTTATAAATTTTTTAATTAAATATTTCGGCATAAAACACTCGTTTTGTTTAAATTATTACATAAGACAACAAAGATTTTCAAATTTAACAATTGCTCTGCATTCGCATGTGTATTACTGGTGCCTTTTAAAAAGAAAATTTCGTGCAAGACTTTAAAGATTACTACACATTAATTTTCAAATGGTTTTTAATATGTATTCTAACTACAATTGTTTCGTACTTCAGTTTATTGCAGAAACACGAGTGTTTAATAATATATTTACCACTAAAAATTTAATGAATTTTAACATATGTATGAATATATTGTTGTTGCAATATGTGTTTCGAATGCAATAAAAGAGCTCGTAAAGCTTCTCATTTAACGAACGTAGTGTTGCTGACTTCAAATTGAGGAATTCTGTGAAAACAAATTTGAAAAAAAAGGAAAACAAACAGGTATAACTACTTCTGGCGTAGTTTGAATTGCAATTCTAATGCCATTTTATTAATAAAATGATTTCGTCAAAGTGTAAACAAATATCCCAACATAGTTTTGGGCTGGAAAATGTTTTTCATAGGCATATCAGTTGGGAAAAACATTTTTTTGAAATGCGTTTTGAAATGCCTAAGATTGTTATTTATAACCTACGAGGGTGGTTGGAGGACAATCCGATCAGACAGAAAAAAAGAACACAATAAATTTGGGATATAAGTTTTTATTTCTCATCATGATCTCCTTTTAGCTCGATACACTTTCGCAGAGATATTCAATAGCTTCGATACTCTGTTTATAGTAAGAACTACCTAGCTCCTTCAAATTATCATCAACCGGAGACTTCACCTCTGTATTGTTGGCAAATCTTTTACCACCGAGCCTTTTTCGCAAGTTTTGGAGCAAAATCTCACGAATAAGTTACGTGATGAAGTAACTCGAATTTTAATTCGTGGATTTTGGCCATCGCAATAGCGGATGTGTAAACTGGTGCTTTAAAAGCACCTTTTTCTTATTAGATGCTTTATTTTTTCCTCGGTTTCATCACCTGAACGCAGCAACAAGATAACAGAATACTTGCTATTAATTGCTTTGCGTTTTAAATATAATCAATAAAAAGTATCCCATACTCATCCGGAACAAGTTCGAAATTTATAGTCGGTCTAGACCTACTTTGCGATGACCTACATCATGCATTTAGATTGGGGGTCTCAGGCCCAACTAATTGCATATAAGCATAAACAAAATATGAGTCGCATTGTTATACATTTTTTTCCTGCAGTTATGAAAAATTTCATATTGGATGCTATTTTTACATGGGTCTCTTATATTTTGCAAACACATATAGAAACAAAGTCTGAAAAAGATCTGTGAAATATTTTTATTTTTTAATAGATTTAAGTGAATACCGGGAAGCAAATTTATTTGTGGGTATAACTAAGAAATATCCTACAGAGTTTATTTTTATATTTACTACTGATAAATGGGTGTCCAATAAACATAAATAAACAAAATTTCACCAAGATCTATATAATAATTTCCGTTTATGGCAATTAAAGTCTGTTGGATTAGGGCATTAGTATGAGGAGTATGAATGCACCAATTTTTACTCATTTGAATAGCGGACAAAAGATTATACAGCAAATTTCATTAAAAAGTTGATATTTGCGACCTGTAGTTTGATTACAAGGTTTACATGGACACACAGACGGACGGACGGACATCGCTAAATCCACTCAGGAAGTGATTCTGAGTCTATCGGTATAATAAAAGATGGCACTGGGTCAAGCACTAACGTAACACAATTTCGTAAATTCAAACGTGCTAACCAATATATTTTAAGGGAAGAATATAACTAGTGTTTCACATTTTTCACACTCCTTAATTTTTTGAGAAAAGAAAACACACATTCGTTTTCTCGAGTTTTCTTGAGAAAATAACACATTAAAATAAAAATATTTTTATTATACAACAACAAAAAAATAGTGAACAAATAGTTCTATGAAAATATAATAAATTTAATAATTTTAGTGATTTAAAATAATGTTTTAAGGAACACAGAGCATTCAAAGTTGAATCTCACATCCTTGTTCTTTTTTTGGTAACATAATCTGTTGCATTAGAAAAATTCCGCTCATGTTGCGTAGATGTTGGTATAATGGTCAGAAGTGCATTCATAAGGTTCTGCAAATTTGAGGTTCTTTTCCCTTTTGCTTCAAATATTTTAAATTCTTATGTTAGTGATTGAAAATTGTCAGCATTTGGACTTTCATATTATTTTAAACGTTTTGTAATTGGAAAATTTATTTGTCACTGTAGACTTGCTTCTTCTTCTCGATCTGGATATTCGTCAAGATTTTCAGTTTCACCAGTTTCTTCAGTATTATCGTTATCACTGCTTTTAGTTTCAAAAATTCTAGATGATATAGATTTAGACAATTTATATATCTCTTGCTTTGAGCCATGTCAAAAAAAAACTATAATTTTCTTCATGTGACATACAATCAGGATTCTGTAGGAGCCTTATAACAAATACTAAAGTATAATCCCTCCTTTTAGATATTTCCTCCCTAGCTGCGTTAATGAGGTTTCGACTTAAATTAGTGTTTAATATTTCCAAATTTGTAAACAAGTCAGTTATCAGTTACTCAGTTATTCAGTAATTCAGTTATTCAGTTATTCACTTATTCAGTTATTCAGTTATTCAGTTATTCAGTTATTCAGTTATTCAGTAATTCAGTTATTCAGTTATTCACTTATTCAGTTATTCAGTTATTCAGTTATTCAGTTATTCAGTTATTCAGGTATTCAGTTATTCAGTTATTCAGTTATTCAGTTATTCAGTTATTCAGTTATTCAGTTATTCAGTTATTCAGTTATTCAGTTATTCAGTTATTCAGTTATTCAGTTATTCAGTTATTCAGTTATTCAGTTATTCAGTTATTCAGTTATTCAGTTATTCAGTTATTCAGTTATTCAGTTATTCAGTTATTCAGTTATTCAGTTATTCAGTTATTCAGTTATTCAGTTATTCAGTTATTCAGTTATTCAGTTATTCAGTTATTCAGTTATTCAGTTATTCAGTTATTCAGTTATTCAGTTATTCAGTTATTCAGTTATTCAGTTATTTAGTTATTCAGATATTCAGCTATTCAGTTATTCAGTTTTTCAGTTATTCAGTTATTGAGTTATTCAGTTATTCAGTTATTCAGTTTTTCAGTTATTCACTTATTCAGTTATTCAGTTATTCAGTTACTCAGTTATTCAGTTATTCAGTTATTCAGTTATTGAGTTATTCAGTTATTCAGTTATTCAGTTATTCAGTTATTCAGTTATTCAGTTATTCAGATATTCAGCTATTCAGTTATTCAGTTACTCAGTTACTCAGTTATTCAGTTATTCAGTTATTCAGTTATTCAGTTATTCAGATATTTAGCTATTCAGTTATTCAGTTATTCAGTTACTCAGTTATTCAGTTATTCAGTTTTTCAGTTATTCAGTTATTCAGTTATTTCAGGGATATTAATTCGATGCAATTTTTCAAAGGAGACTAATAGAGATGTTGAGCTGAAATTTCTGGCACACAAATCGCAATTAAGAGCGGATTTTATTGGCATGACTCCTGCGAACGTGTTTGCATTAATAGATTCATTGAAGCCAAATTTTCAACATTGTTCGAAACATATCAACCGAAACGTTGGAAATTTCACATCAAATATTGTTCCCGAATTTCTCCCACTCTGTTGGTTAGTTGGTATAAGCCAACGATGTAACGAAACATCGTAAAAGGACACCTAATGGCGACAAATTGAATGAGCGAGGTGGCCAATTCGCGGTGCTATTTCTCGAGATTACACGATGACCGATTTTTCTCTTCTATAGCTTAATTATTTCTCCTGCTATGTAGCATGTGCCACCGTACTGTTGAAACAATATATTAAGTCCATTCAATTCACCCGAAAAAAGCGTTTCAACATGGCACCATAGCTGACTACATTTCCCATGACATGGCATATTACGTATCGCCTAAGAAGAAGACAAGCTTCCGATGAGGAAGCGATACTATATTTGTGACCACCGACTCAGGATTTCGATATTATTTTTTTAGTAATTCCCAAATGTGGTTCATTCGTGAGCTTACCATGATAAAAATGAAAACCTTGACTGTTATTCTGACATTGACAGATCATAAAATAATTACAAAATTGTAATTTTCTTATCGAAAAACCTCATTTATTTTAAAATGGTGTTGACTGATTCCTTTTGAGATGTTAAGGCTATCACCAAACCTTTAATTTTTATTGCGAACTCTTTGATTTCCTTAACGTGTTGTTCATCGGTTGTTGTTTTTCTCGTCCTTTTCTTGTAACTGTTTGTGCCACTTGTAAACATTTCTGTCGAAATAGCGTGGTCACCAAAGGCGTCTTGAAATATATTTAACGTATCTGTAGCACTAATCTTATTCCGTAAATAAAATATTATGTAACTTCTATGTTCAATAAAATTCCATATTAGTAAAACCGCCAAATTCGCTATTCAAGCTGTGAAAATAATCACAGATGTCTAAAACAGTAGTACCAATGCACATCGATGCACTTGGGAAAAGTACTCGTAGTATACATAAAAATCTCTTTTTGCTGAGATTTAACATTCATAAAATTTAATAAATTTTCTAATGAAAATGTGAATAAGTAAACAAGTAATATATGAAAGTAAAGTTCATAATGATTTGTATATCTTTTGTCAAAAAGAAATACCAAAAAAAAAAAACAACTAAAAAGTAGAATTTTATATATTGCGTACATTGCTAAAAATGTGGATAATGATGATGATAATTTGTTGTGTTGTGTCAACCATAATTTTTTTTCATTTCCGATTTTATCATATTTAAACACACAATTTCTTATTAGGATGATGGCAGTCTTTATGAATATGTATGAGCGAATTTTTCTCTAGCTATTGGCTCACTAACATGCTCATATTTCTTTAACTGCTGCTACAAAATTTCCCAGTCGCATCGTAACTAATGCATCAACATCCAAATAGAATATCTTTGTATTATTTTACTGCTGCGACTACTATGACTTCTACTATAAGTTAAATTTTTTTTATGATATGCAAACATAAACATTTTATAATATACGCGTTGTTAAAATTTATGACTTTCGTTTGAATGATGAAAAGTACAATATTATTGCAGAAGAACGTTGTAGAGAACCGAATTTTGTTATAGCTACTTAAAGAAGTGAATAGTTTTTCTGCCTGAGGGATCACTGGTAGATTGAGTGCTTTACATAACACTTTTGCAAGCTTGCATAACATAATTCGGTGAACGTTGATTGTATTTTGTTTGAAATGAGTACAATTTTTAAAAAAGTTGTGACAGAGATCAAAAATACTAAAAGAAAGTCAACATACCCGGCTCCGTTACCAGGCCAGGACTGCAATAAAAATCTATTAAAAATTATTTTAACTAATTATTGCATCAAGTTCGTTAGAGCCCTTTTCATATAATTTTTATGTATTGTAAAAAAAAAATGGGTCGAACAAAGTATTTGAAAATTACCTAAGTTGCTTATGCACCCGTTGAAGGATTATAAAATTACTTTTTAGGAAAGTTTCTTTTTTTAATTTTTTTTAGGAAAAAAAAAAATATTTAAAAAACGTTAAAAAAAAGTATATAAAAGAAGAACTTTTTTTAAGCAGGTGTCTTTTAAAAACGTATTTATTAAGGAAAGGAATTTTTAAGCGAATTTACTTTTTTCAGAAAAGGTACTTTATTACTTTTTAGTACTTTTCGGGACACTACTTTTTTGTGAAACGGTGTGTATTGAAAAAAATACTTTATTTAAGAAAATTAACATTTAAAAAAATATATTTTTTAAGAAAATATATTTTTGCAGAAAACGTACTTTTTAACTTATTGTTTTTTTAAGGAAATTATTTATTACATTCTTGGTTGTTTTTTATAAATAGTACATTTTAAAAGAGTATTAAAATTTTTAAAAAAAGGCTAAATTCCAAAAATTCCTTTCAAAAAAAGAATTTTTTATTTCAAGTAGAGATAATTTTTTATAGAAAAGTAACTATTTTAATATCGGACACTTTTCAGGAAATTTTACTGCCATAGAAAAAAGTACTATTTTAGGAAAATATACGTCATAAGAAATGGTATGCTTTAAGAAAACCTACTTTTTCAAGAAAATTTACTACGTTGAAAAGATACTTGTTTAAAAAAGTAAATTTTAAAAAGGCATTTCTTTAAGAAAAGAAAACTTTTGATTAAATTTTCAAGTTAATAGCTCTAAGATATTAGTAATTATACTTGAGATTGATACTTGTTATGAAACTAGTTTTTAAACATATCAGTCAAACAATCAGCAATGAGCACAACTATATAAAGGGTAACACAAAATTTACAAAAGAGATGAATTAAACTGAAAGTAGATTTTTTTTTCTTTGCGCTACTGTTTTTGAATGAAACGTAAAGTACACAGAATAGGGTTATGAGTGGAAAAACTTTCCATGACCATTTTGCATTAATGTGGCTGCATTTTGTTCAATTTCTCTCAGTCCAAGAGTGGTTGTTGTCTTGTTTGCGTAAACCGTTGACTTAAAATAACGCTATAAAAAGAGATAATGTTAAATCACACGATCTATGGCGCCAATTCTGATCACCGAAATGAGAGAGTTCACGGGCATAATAAGTCTCATTCAGTAATTGAATTGTTTCACGAGCCGTATGACATGTGGCACCATCCTCTTAAAACCACATGTCCCCACATCAACTTCATCCAATTTAAGCAGAAACTAGTTTGTTATCATGTCGTGATATCGAACATCAGTAATAGCATCAGTGACTATTGCCGTACCAGAAGTGATACGTTCCGTACCAGAAAGTGATACGTTGTGGATGCATTTGTTTCCGACAAACACATATACCTCAATTTTTTTTTATGATTTGCTGAAAGTGTTCGGAAAATCAGCACCCACTTCCTTGATGTTCAGTAATACTTTCAACGACCTCTCCGTGCCGTGCATGCCCATTTTTACTAACCCTAAAATGCCAGCTATTAAACAGTTATACGTTTGGTTGCCAACATTTCATTCGCATAAATAAATTGATCCAAAATATGCTTGCAATTTTTCAGAACATTTTCGGAAGGATGGAAAATTTTCTGCCGACAAATATTTCCAAATAATTTTCCCTAATGATCTTGATTTAATAAGAACATAGTTTGTAGATGAACTATTTCTGTTTCCAGTTTATCAATATTTATTTTAAATAGCAATGACAACTTTTCTGCAGTTTCATCTACCCAAATGTCTATAGCAAATGGATTGGTCATAAATAAAAGCACTCTGTCGAGTTTTTTGAAATCCTTAAAACGTCAATCAAACTTTGTATTGATATTTTTTATTTCAATTATGTATCTGTTTGCATCGTAATTTATAGCAGCTGAACTGTTTAGTTGTGCCATCAAATTGGAAATATAATTCAAGTTGTTTTTTCAAGTTTACCTACTGAGAGGTTGAGCTTCTGTTTAAAGGCTTTTACGGAACTTATCATTTGAAATATTGTTTTATCCTTGACTTGCAATTCAAGGTTTAAATCGTTTGGTTTGGATGTGATGTCTGTCAAAAAAGCTAGATCTAATAGCCATTTTTCATCCTCCAATTGTTCGTATTCTTTACTTCTAAAAAATTAAAAAAACCTTAATATCATTAATCAAGTCTCTGAATCGTTGAAGAAATTTTCCCCTGCTTAACCACCTGATATCTGTGTGCATAAGTAGTTCAGTATACCCATCGTGAACACTTTCTTCGACTTGTTATTTAAAAAGCGTCCTTCACAAACTTCTTGCTCGAATTGAGTTTGCAATTTTAAAGGTTGTGGTCAGCCATATTGAGAACTTTAGCACATAAGGTTTGTTGATGAATGATGCAGTGGTATGACAGAAAATCAGGAAAATCATCATCAGCTCGATCTGCGGTTATTGATACTAATTTAAATAAGGGTATTTGAATGCTATTCAAGAATGTCTTAAAACTGGAAAATATGTCCCATTCTCGGGTTTTTCCTTTGAGAGGTATAATTGCTATTAATTGCTCTTTGGTTGAAAAATCCATTCTAATGAATATAATTAGCTGTGATATGTCAACTACATCGGTAGATTCATCTACTTGTAGGGAAAAAGCTGAACAATCTTCAAGATCTTTTTTAACTGTTATTTTAAAACTGAGCTAATTTCCTATGCTCTCCGTGTAACAATATTTCGCGATAACTGCAAATCATTAATAGCAGAAAGAATTTCTGCTTTATTACCAAAATCACTAAACTACGAATCAGCAGCGTCAAGAAATGCGTTTTTAAAAATTACACCATCACTAAAAGGTTTTTTTTGGCTTTAGCTATAATATGACTCA
This sequence comes from Cordilura impudica, assembly GCA_963682025.1. Lineage (NCBI taxonomy): Eukaryota > Metazoa > Arthropoda > Insecta > Diptera > Scathophagidae > Cordilura > Cordilura impudica. The sequence goes on from OY821517.1 coordinate 107,327,427, forward strand.
CTCGAAGAGATGCAATCGTAGCTGCTTTTGATTTTAATGTTTGTTTTGTAAAAACGGACTGCTGAGCTGCAAGGCCTGTTTTTAATTCCATAATTTTTACTGTTCGCGACTCACTGTTTTGTGGGTAGTCAATTTCATATTTATTCTGCACTGTTCTAATGTATCTTTCAACATTTCCTTTTTTTGGTAGACCGATACTACTGTCACAAATTAAGCAACAACACTTGTTTTTAACCATTATAAAGAATTAATTATTTTCCCACTTTTTATGATAATGATGCATATTTATTTTTAGTAAAATATTCAGAAATTTGTTTAAATCAACTTACCAATAAACCTAATAATTTTAACTTTACAGAAGATAACAAAGTATCAATGAAAAAAATTAAAATGCTGTTTAATTTTAGGCAGCTTTCACTCACAAAACCAGCAAATTAGAAATAATAAATAACTATAACTTCACTGACGATGTATTTATTAATGAATAACAAAAATTGATATGTAAATAAGAAAATAAGAAATAATAAATATTTGCATAGCTAAAAATAGTTTTTGTTCAGCTGATGATAACAGTAGGTTTGGATTTTTTAAATATTTCTTATGCTACCCATACACGTTGCGACCGACCGTTGGTACAACTTGGTTCGAGTTGGTCAACTTGCCAGAAAATTAAAACTTTTTGTGGTTTAAAGTTTCCTTTATTAAGCTATTTGGGCCTATTGTTGTTGATGTAAATGAAACAAATTAATTACATATTTTTCCCGACGTTTCGTCGATTTTTTGTCGACTTTTTCAAGGGAATTCGTCTATTTAATAAATAAAGCATAACATTAATACAAATTCAATACAAAAACAATTAAAACTTACAATAATCTGGGACTATATCACATTTAAATAAATTTTAATTAATTTTGAACTAACAATAACATACAGCATAAATTTGAACCTTTAATACAACACGGTTTAGTTTAATATCACAGTTTAAATTATTTGTATCGTAATGCAACGCTGTAGCTGGCGTTTATATTATCTGTGTCTTCTTTGTGGTTCATTGTTTTGTGTATTTGTTGCTGAATACAAAGGCTCTCTATTGTATATCGTTTTCTCTCAGTACTTTCAATGTCTAACACTTTTACATTGTCAAAATTTGGTTTGTGAGAAGTGTTCATGATGTGTTGAGCTAGTGCCGTGGATTCTTTTTGTTTTAAAATGTCTGTTTTGTGTTCGTTAATTCTGGTTTCTAAATTTCTTTTAGTAGTGCCTATATAAATAAAATTGCAGTTTTCATTATCTGTTCCATCACATCCAATTTCGTAAACAACATTGCATTGTTGTTCTTTCCTTATTGGTGCTTTTACCTTAGAGAAAATCGTACTTAATGTTTTGTTTGCTTTGTAAGCAAAACATATGTTTTCTGATTTTATTGTTGTCCTTATATTCTTATTGTCCGTAATCCCAGGTATGTATTTAACACTGTAAAATTTTTTCCTGGTATCTTCGGTATTATTATTATTGTTCTTATTATTTTTAATTTTTCTGCTCACATCGTCAATTAAATTACTGATTAATTTTTTTGGGAAACTGTTGTTGACTAGAATTTCTATAATTTTTTTAATGTTTTTTGTGTGAAACTGTTTGTCGCTGATATTTAGTACCCGAAAAATTAGATTTTTTGCTGTGTTAATGATTTGTGATCTTGGTTGTGTTGAGTTAAAGTTGACGATTCTCCCTGACGCAGTTTCCTTGGAGAACCAGCCAATTGTTATTGTACTATTATCTCGGAATAGTTTAGTATCCAAGAACGTGATTTCATTTTTTGTTTCCATTTCGATGGTAAACTGAATTTTCTGGTGATACTTAATAAGGGTGTTAAGGATTTTATCTTTATCATCAATATTTATGATTGCCAGGATATCATCTACATATTTTACTATGTATTTAATAAACATATTTTCTCTTTTTAATTCTGAAATTACTTCTTCGATTAAATTGTCTAGAATGATATATGCTATGGTTGGTGATTTTTTTTTGATTTTTCGTCCAACCAAGACAACTTCATATAACGATCCACAAACGTTGCAATCTCATGACCAACCTAATCAAGTTGTAACAACGGTCGCAACGTCTATGGCCTGCATTAGCATGCATACAAAAATATTTTCGACACAACGATCTTTAAAATATAGTTTAGAAATACGAAATAAAAAAATAACAATTATAAAATTTCACGTAGAAAAGATTTATATTTTTGTCATAAGACGGTTGAAAAATTTGTTTTTCTATACATGATCCCATATTCGTTAGCGATCGACTTTAAATTATTATGCGATCGACCGGTAGATCGCTATCGAGCTTATGGGCACTACTGTTATAGCGATTCAGTGATGAGCCTATCAATACTTATACACATGTGACGTGGTCTATGAAATGGGGCTTACGTGCCAAGAACACAGTTCTTAAAAGTCCGTTAGCTACAACATCCCATATGAATACTGAGGCAACAATATTTAGGGTTGCCTGAACGAAATACGTAAAATTTTGGGTGGGAAACATAAACAGCTTATATCTCAACAACCAGGCATCGTAGAGTAAAATGGTTGCAACAAGTATTTTCACCATACTCCAACAGGTGCCCATAACTACCACTGGTGCTTTAACAGTCACTGGCAATAGTAAAAACAATTCAAGTTTTTTGTTTTGTCTAACTTTGTTAACTTAAATGTTACAACTAGACTGATTAGTTTGATATAGTCTCGAAACAATAGTGAAGGGTATTCTTAACATCAAAATAATAAAACTTTTGAACAGAGTTCTAGGACATAGTGCATACAACAATTTCCTATTTATACGTTAAATGTTTATTTGTATACAAAAAAATATAAATACAGTTTGTCCAAAAAGTACGGTATTGTAGAAAGGAGTTTAAATAGTGTTAGTGTAAAATGGCGCAAACAAAATATGAACAAGATGATAAATCTTCTTATGTATATAACAATTTGAATTTAAGACATTGTTCCAGTGTTAAAAGAAACACACAAAATTTTTTAGGCAAATTGGTGCAGTTTTAGGTAGAATATAAAAAAAACTAGGTAAATATTGTTATTTTGTATATATTTATAATTGAACTTAGCTATTTTATGGTAGACAAATTTTTTGGATTTTTGACTTTTCTCGATTTATATCGAGACTTCACAATACGTTTTGTTATTGATGGGGTCTCTGCCTAATTTAGCTTGTTCTGTTATTTTTCTCTCTCTTTTCCCTATCTTCTCCCTTCTTAGTCAAAACTTCAATTGTAGATCAGGACCTGTTAACAATCCATGAGTGAGTTTTTGGACTCATAGCGTCTAGATTCAATAGTGCTCCTACTCCTTATGTTCAATTCTATGTCCGTTGGAACGAACATCGAAAGAAGCTTTTAAGTGTCTTGGTTTTCACAAATGGTGTAAAAATTACTTCACCCCTTCAGATCTCCTTAAAATCTATACAATACATCCGAACGAAAATGGAATACACCTACCTTCAAAGCCTAGTTTGGAGCTACTGGCTCGTTTAAAAAGAGGAGCGTTGATGCTCATTAATGACAGTGGGGTATACAACTGTATTGACTCATTGGAATATCGTCGAAATTTGGGTTGTGAAACACTGTTCTATGGGTAATACCATGAAAATGTTATTCTTTGATTAGCGAACTCATTCCAGCTTACCATATTTTTTGGTTCCCTCTATCCACTTATATAGTAGATCACGTACATTTCTGGTCTATTGTCCAGTTGACCGCATAATGCATTACAGAGAAAATTCGTTTGTCAGTCGAAATAGCCGTATGTGAAATAAACTACCCTCACAAGTCTTTCCTGACAGTTTGATCATTATAAAATAATTTTTTATGGGCTTGTCATATGATGGAACCTGCGAATATCATTATACCCTATACCACTATGTGGTTTGGGTATAATGACTTTGTGCTGCTGTTTGTAACAACCAAAAATATTTGACCTAGACCCATCTTTAATTATACCGATCGAATCAGAATCACTTTCTGAGTTGATTTAACAATGTCCGTCCGTCCGTCCGTCCGTCTGTGTGTCCATGTAAACATTTTAATCACACTGCAGGTCGCAAATATGAATATATTTTGATGAAATTTGGTATATAAGCTTTTATCGGCCATGGGATGAACGCTGTTGAAATTGGTGAGAATCGGTCCATGTTCAGACCTAGCCCCCATACAAATTGCCCCTATGAAATCGACATAAATTGTAATAAGATCCAAATTGTCATATACATCTTACTCAAATTGGGTTTATATGCGTTCATTACATCCATTAATGAGTAGTCCAAAAATGATCCCTTTGGCCCCATATAGAGCTGCTTCCCGATTTTCACTTAAATCTGTTAAAAAACAAAAATATTGCAGTGATTCTTCTCAAATTTTGTTTGTATATATTTTTGCAAAATACAAGAGACTTTACCAAACATGATCAGGATCGGTCCATTTTTGGACCTAGTCCCCATATAGATATAGCATCCGATATGAACTTTTTTATATCTGCAGCCAAAAAAATTAATAAAAATCCCACTCAAATTTGGTTTTTGCTTATTTTCTATGTCCAGTTAGTTGGGCCTAAGAGATAGGGTTTCTAAACGCATGGTATAGGGTATCGTATAGTCGGTCTAGACCGACTATAATTTTCTTACTTGTTTTAGTTTTAGAACCCTTTATAAAATTCGTTTTCAATTTACTTAATAAACTTTTTGTTTTCAATATGTATTGTAAGATATTTTCTTTTCTCACCATAAGCTTTTATTTATTCTATTCTAGTTAGCACTTCCTATTTTTATAGCAATTATACTTTTCCATATATAGTCTTTTTTAATATATTTATTGTTGTTTCGAGCTTACTAGTTGATTTGAATATGCATATTTCATAGGTTTTCCAACGTTTCGTCGGTCTTTGCCGACTTCTTCAAGGTTAATTTTTTAATTTTGATATTCATTTAATAATTATAATTGACATCGGAAATGGTCGTCCAGAATTAATTGAATAAATATCCCAAAAGACGGTGTAAAAGAAAAATAGTAATAAATTTAATTTGCACAAATAATTATTGCACTAATATCACAGCTGCAACAGTACTAAAGTATAAACTGAATTTGTGTCGTTTTGATCTTCATTTGTGTCCATAGAAAATTCTCCTTTTTGTTGTATCCTAAGTCTTTTAGTTTCCCTTCTCTCAATGTCTGAAATTCTTATGTTGGTGAAGTCCGCTCTGTGGTTATTCTCATTCATGTGTTGTGCCAATCCAGTTGTTTGTTTTCTTGTTTTTGTATAAGCTTCGTGCTCTGCTATCCCTGTTTTAATGTTCTTTTTGTTTGTCCAATATAAAACAAATTGCTTATTGAAATTTGATACACAACGCTGCTCTGTTCCATTTTCGCTGTTTTCCCTTTTGTGTTGGAGAAGAGAGTTCACAGTGTGATGTTCGATTTGTGAACAAATTGTGGTATTGTGTTTGGTATGATCGCTCTCATTGTTTTCGTGTCTGCGAGCGAAGGAATGAAGTTAACTGAGAAATAATTTTAAGTTCACGGCAGCCATCTCATTGATTTCTTGTTTATTGATATTTATTTTTTCGGGCAGATCTAATGTTTTACAAGTGTATTAATTGTTTTTAAATAAAGTTTCTTTTATTATTTCAATGTTTCTACTTCTAAACTCATGATCGCTGATTGTCAAAATTTTTCTTATAAACTTGTTGGCAGTGTTAACAACCATATTCTTATGTTGTGTGGAATGGAAATTGATAATTCGCCCTGAAGCTAAATCTTTTTTGTACCAGTCGAAAGCAATTTTGTTGTCTTTTCGGTGAAGTTTTACGTCTAAGAATGGTAGACGTTTATTTTTCTCCATATCCGAAGTAAATTTTAGTTTGTTGAGAAGTTCTAGAATTTTGGTGTTGTTATCTTCTTTCATTATTGCGAAAAACTCATCTACGTATTTTAGTATTATTTTTCCTTCTATGTTTTCTTTATTTAACTGTTTTTTAGTTTCATCCAGCAGATCATCTAATTCTATGTTTGCAATTATAGGTGATAGTGGGTTTCCCATAGGCATGCCAAAAGTTTCATTGTCCGAGTATATTTTATCTTCGAATTTGAAACAATTAGTGTCTTTTAGAAAAAGTTGTAATATTTTAAGGAATTGTGTTTTGGAATATTCTTTTTTTTCCTTTATAATGTCCCACCCGGAATGTTGGTGAAAAGCGCAATAACATCATAAGATATAAGAACCTCATTATCGTCTAGTGTGATGTTGGAAAGTTTTTCTTTGAATTGGGAAATGTGTTTAATATTGTATACTAAATGTAGCCCGGTGTGTTTGGCTACCCCCTCCCCACCGAATCGTAATGAAAGGACTCACGCAAAGTTGCAAGGCTCTCACTATTACAGTAATTTAGATATATCAGATTTAATATTAAGTTTTTATGGGGGTACCACGCGCATTTATATCCCATCCCACTAATCCCATCCCTTCCAACTTTTATTGGACTATTCGCATTAAAATCTGATGGACTCGTGCAAAATGTCGAGTATTTCCCTTTTATAGTACACCAGTTATATTATAATAGATATCTACTTTGCATGGGCGGTGCTACGCCCAATGCTTCGATCACGCCCATTTTACTGTTCGACGAATCATACAAAGAAGCTATGAGCTCACGCAAAGCCACGAAGCTCTCTCTTTTACAGTACTCCAGATATATGACATTAAATAGTTACTTTGCATGGGGAGTTCCACGCCCTTTGGTGCGAACCCGCCAATTTATTGTCCCACTACTCATACTAAGATCTGATGGGGTCGTGCAAAGTGTCAAAGCTCCCATTTTTATTACACCAGTTATAGGATATCATATATTTTCATATATTTTCTTCTAACTAATCACATGAATAACTTATGGGATCACCCAAAGTCCCAAGACTCTCACTATTACAGTACTCCAGATATATGGCATTTTATATTTACTTTGTATGGTAGGTGCCACGCATATTGGTCCGATACTGCCCATGTTTTGTCCGACTACTCACATTAATAATAGGTGACCTCAGACAAATTTGAAAAGCTCTCTCTATCACAGTGCTCGAGATATGTAACATTGAATTATTAGTTATATGGGAGGTACCGCGCCAACTTATCCGATCCGCCCATTTCCGGCACAGCTACTATTATTAACAATAGGTGACCTCACACAAATTTGCAAACTCTCCCTATCATAGTACTCAATATATTTGATATTGAAAATTTACTTTGTGTGGGAGGTGACAAGCCCACTAAAAATATTTAAAAAATTATAGCCTATACCACTTCCCATATCCGCAGTAAGACTCTGTGAAAATTTCAGGAACAGCAGTTGAGTAGTTACGGAGATTACCATCTACAAACAAACAAACAAACAAACAAACACACATTACCTCTTTATTATATTAGTATAGGTTATTAAGTTTTTGGGACTAAGATAGTCTTGTTGCTTAAAACAACCTCAAGAGAACACATTCTAAGGAAACAAAAAAAAACAGATAACTTTAAAATGAATTTATTTCTCTTGCTGGCATATGATTTAATAGCAAAAAAAAAGACTAAATTATTTGCAGCTACATAAACACTTTCCACCTATAAAAATCTATCTGAATATAATTCAGTATAAACTGCGGCTCTTCTCACCTCACTGCCCTAAGCCACTGTTTTGCCATGAATTCGAATATGTTTTAAATAATTAATTGAACTAGTAAAACACTTTTTTTTTAAATACAACCAAAATTTTATCAGAAGACAAATTATTTATTATTATTTGTCTTCTATGAAAATAATAACCATTAAGCTTTCTACGAGTATAACGCATAAAATTTCAATTTCAACATACTTTTCGAGTATAGTCAACATACATAAATGACTAAAAGTATCATGAATATTCTTACTCCTGTTGATGCTATTAAATTCTGAACATCTCAAAGAACAACAATAGTGTATTTTTATTGTTGCACAAATAAAAGTCAGAAGGAAATGACTAAAAAAAAGTGTAAACATTCATCACTCACAATCAGTTAGGAAGCAAGTAAGTTAGTAGAAGAGCAGAATATTGCCAGCATATTTTTAAAATAGACGGATATACATCAAGGATACAATATCACTTCTTTTATTGAAATTCATATTTCATGTATATTGCTTTACATCTTTATTAAAATTTTAACAAATTACTTATATTCAGGATTTGATACAGTCAAACGCACTTTTGATTAAATTTTCCTTAAGTGATCAATTACTGGTGGGTCCAAATTCATAAAGTTAATATAATTTTTCTAAACGCGGAATAGTATTTTCTACCTCAAAAAGTATTTTGATATAAAACGAATTTTGTCTTTTGGATTTAAGTTTAAACATTGCATTAGAATGTTTGTTTGTTTGCCTGATAGTAACTTGTAGCAAGCTACGCGATTGGAGCGATTTTCCTTATTTTTTTTGATATTTATACCTTCCAATCCAGTGTGCAGAGGGTAAGTTTGTCATTCCGTTTGTAATAATTAGAAAAAAAATTTTGGACCCCATAAAATATATATATTTGTGATCCTCATAACAATCGGAGTTGACATAGCGATGTCCGTCTGTCCGTCTGTGGAAATCACGACGACGGCATCAATCGGGCAGCGAGGGTGCTCGTTGATATAAAAACTGATTCACTAACATCCTGAAAATTTGCTGTTTAAAATCTTCCAAGTCGGTCGATTAGGGCCCGAGATTTGAATGAAGAACTAAAAAAAGTCTTGAAAAATTATAATTTTTTATGTGGTTCTTGTCACGATCACGCCCTCAATAGGACAGCTAGGGTGATCATTTTTAGTGAGAATAATTCATTAAGTTCATGGGAAGTTTCCTGTTTCCAAAATCATTAAAATCTGTGGAACAGGTCCAGGGAAATCTCTGAAAAAGTAAAAAAAAAGAAAGCATGATGTTTCTATATTGTTCTTGTTGTTATTATAAATGTTGCATTGTTGTCATAGCTGGACTTGTTGTTTTTGTGGTCAATGTGGTAATAGCATAATAAAAACAATCCCATTGTACATTTTTTTATCAACCCTGGTAGAAAAATTTAAAAGTTTCCATTGTTTTGGCATCACTAAAAATTTTTTTTTTATCATTCCTGCCGTTGCCGCAGCCTGCTTGCAAAATTTCAGATCGATTGGGTCACGGGAAAGTGGTTAAAATCGATCCAAAATTTGTTCGACAAGCAGAAACTACGAGTTAATAAAAGCAAATAATGCAAAATACCTAGTTGTTAATAAAAAAAAAAAATTTAAATTTAGCAACAAAAAAATTTATGTATTAATATATTTAAAGAGAAAAACACAAAAATAACGTTTGATGTTGTATTTTTTGTGTGTAATATTTACATATATAAATAATACAAATAATATACATATATTATGTATATGTATGTACATATGTATATCCATAGTAACTGCATGTTAGAAATAAATCGGTATATTATTTTATTTACATAAAATTCTGCAATATTTTTTTGTGGGGAAAATACATTTCTTTTGCTTTAACAGAGTGTCACTTCATTTTGCTCAGCGTGACTATGCCGAAGTAGATGGCGCACAATTTTTGTTCTAATTAGCTTTGCAATAGTTATTTCTATTTTAACATGAATGTCAATATTTTCAACTAGATATCATACAGAACAATGTTAAGAGTATACACAGGCTGGTCTTTTATGTCATACGTTTTTTCATTATTCTTTTACAAATATAAATATAAGTTTGGCATATTAACTTTTAATACAGTTACCGAGTTCATCAATGAGTTTTTTGCTTTCAAAACAGTTCTACATAGTTATATAGAACTATTATACTGATTTACCTACAAAATATCTGATTGAGATTACATCTAATTTTTAAAAATTGTTTATAATTACTAATGCATTATTATTCACAAAAATACAAAATTGCACTTTTTAAATTTTCCATTCAAATTTAAGAAAATATCAATTCTAATAAAAACTGGAATTAAAATTTCCAATTATAAATTAGAAAATATAAATTGAATTTCAGAAAATCATATCAAAACGTCGGAAATAATAATTTTAAATTTAGAAGACATCAATTGCATCTTTAATATATAAATTTTATTCGTTAAACACAAGTTGAAATTCCAAAAAAAAAAAACACCAAATATGTTTACATTTAAAAATGTTTACATTTAAAAAAATATTGCCATTCAGGAGAAATTAATAACTTTTCAGTACCGCGATTCAGTAACATCTTTTAACGATAGTCCAATCGTTAAAAAAAGAAAATTGCAAAATTATCAGTAAAATTTTTAAACGATATTCGCTATTGTTAAAGTCAGCTGTTGTTGTTATCTAAACGACAACCAATTTTGTGTTGTTTATTCAATAGATAAAAACTTAAATTCTTAGGTTGAGATGTCGTCATACATAAACAGAAATCATAAAATAGTGAAAATATATTGCTTTTGTTAAAAAACTTTTTTATATAAATAAAAAAATTAAATAGCATATTCAATTCATTATTTCATTTTCAAATAAATAAACAGAAATATTAGTAAACAAAATAAATATATTAAACATAAACATAAAATCATCCTGTCAAACACGAAGAATTTTGTTTTTTCTATTCTTTGTGTTTTTCGCTTATTTTAACAGAGATGCCACTCGTTTACAATTTAAATATATAGAAAAATAGATATGTCGACTGTCGTTAAGATGTATGTACTTAGTGAATTACTTAATCCTTAGTGCAAAAAACAATAGCTGTCGATATATTTTGCGATTGTCGGATCGTTGAAACTTACAGAATCGCACTACAGAAAACATTTATTTAAATTCAGTGAATTTTAGAAAACCTCAAATGATATTTAAGAATTGCTAACATAAAAATTGTTACATAAATAAACGCAATTTGATGAGAATGTTATTTATGTATAAATTTTCACAATTTTTCTGGATGAAAATTTGAAGTTTTTCAGAAAATAAAGATAACAAATTATTTTATTTAAAATGTTTGGGACTTTTCGTTTTTTGCGTTTGGCATCCCTAATTTGATTATTTATTACTATAAATTTATTCTCTATGTTTTCAAAATATGGCAAAATTTTAATAAAAAAGTTGAGAGAGCTTTTTTTTTTTTTGTTATTATTTTGTTACTCCATCCGCCCTATATGGCCACAATGAAGAAATATTTGGCCAGTTAAAAGAAACTATACACCCATCTCCAATTAGCACGATTTAATGCATATAGACACCCTACACAACCATTGCCTTTGCAATGGAGGTTAGGGCGAGCTATTTAATTACCAATAACTAAATTAAACGAGAAGTTATGTCATATAACCGGAAACGCATGCATATAGGTATACAACCTAAATGCGTGGCGATCAGTAACCACGATGATAAAAAAGCAAATACCGAAATAAATCTTAAATAATAAAAAAGACGAAAACAAACCCAACGAATTTTCTGAAATAATTTGGTATTAAGTTTAACAAATTGTTTACTTTTTCCAATATTTTGTTTATATTTATTATCAATACTCAGACCGAGGTGGAGGGTATCAAAGATTCGGCACAGCCGAATTTAACACTCTTACTTGTTTTTGTAAACGTTGTACCTCACATGCAAATTGAAGTTTTAATATCATATATATTGAGTACTACAACGCCGACACCTTTACAAATTTATGTGAGGTTACCTGTTATTATTGTTAATAAGCATGCCGACGTAGAAGTGGGCGTAGCATTTTCCATACAAAAAAATTATTAAATATCATATATCACGAGTACTGTGACAGATAGAGTTTTGAAGTTTTGTCCGAGATCTTCCATTGTTAATGTGAGTAGTCGAACAAAAATGGGTGGGATGGACTTGGCAGCCCCCATGGTGAGAGACTTTAGCTTTTGCGTGAGCTCATAAGTTATTGATGTGATTAGTTTAACAAATAATGGGCATGATCGAAGCATTGGGCGTGGCACCGACCATACAAAGTAAATATATAATATAATATAGCTTGGCTACTAAAATAGAAGAAGGCTTTACACTTCGTACGGGTCCATTCGTATATTAGATTTGAGATTCTTAGCGAGTTCATAACTTAAGAAACAATGTGATTAGTCGTGAAAAATATGGGCGGAATCGCCCAACTACAAAAATAGCCAAAAGCAAAAATCACCAAAACCGAAATTCGCGAAATACAAAAAATTCCTAACGAATATTGGTTTTCTTTTTTTAATAAAAGCAAGTAGGAAAATTATAGTCGATCTAGACCGACTATACAATACCCTATACCATGCGTTTAGAGACCCTATCTCTTAGGTCCAACTAATTAGAGATAGAAAATAAGCATAAACCAAATGTGAGTGGGATTTTTATTAATTTTTTGGCTGCAGATATGAAAAAGTTCATATCTATATGGGCACTAGGCCTAAAAATGCACCAATTCTGACCATGTTTGGTAAAGTCTCTTGTATTTTGCAAAAATATATACAAACAAAATTTGAGAAGAATCTGTGCAATATTTTTGTTTTTTGATAGATTTAAGTGAAGATCGGGAAGCAGCTCTATATGGGGCCTATGACTAAGAGTTGTCCCAGGGATCATTTTGTACTACTCATTAGTGGATGTAATAAACGCATACAAACCCAATTTGAGTAATATCTATATGACAATTTGGATCTTATGGCAATTTATGTCGATTTCATAGGGGTCATTTGTATATGGACTAGGTCTGATCATGAACCGGTTTTCACAAATTTCAACAGCGTTCATTGAATGGCCGATAAAAGCTTATGTGCCAAATTTCATTATAATATATTCATATTTGCGACCTGCAGATTAATTACAAGGTTTACATGGACACACAGACGGACGGACGGACGGACGGAAGGACGGACATCGTTAAATCGAATCAGTTAATTAGTGATTCTGATCCGATCGGTATAATAAAAGATGGGTCTAGGTTAAATATTTTTGGTACTTACAAACAGCAGCACAAGGTCATTATACCCAAATCACATATTGGTATAGGTTATAATCACCAATACCAAAAATCGCGAAAAACAAAAATTGCCAAATGAATATTGATTTTCTTTCAATGGTGCGTGATAGAGAAGAAGAAAGCATATATTCCAAAAATTCAAAACTACACTGTATTCTTAATCGGACCGAGTTCTGGCATTTCATCCATCATCAGCGATTTATTGAGCATTGTGAAATTTGTTATGTTATAATTGAATAGATTGTTTCTTTATGATATTTTGCTACTTAAGGCGGCTGTTTTGAACCATGAACCACATACACTCGTACTTTCACTTTTTTTGGTCAGCGCTTTAACAAACTCATCTAAAGTCAGGCCTACGAGCAGTGCAGTGTGGTCAGAATCAGTTTTCATACCATACAGCTTTTACTTCGTATTAATTTCAGAAGATACAATTGATATTGATTTTCTTTTTTAACTTTCATACTTTAGGATAAACAATATATTATTTTTTTTTATTTTTTTTTCTTTTGAGAGATCTAGCACTAAATATGTTCGTCACGTTAAAGAAGTATATTGTATTGAGAAAAGAAATGGTTGATGTTTTTTTTTTGTTTTCATCCCACCCATTCATAAGTCGCACCCCCCCACACACTTACAATACATTCGTTATTTTTTAATCAACAACAAAAATATTCACTAGAAATAAGTTTTATGGCAAAATAACGTTTGTGGGCTAGTAATTTTATATATTTTCGAGTCACTTGTATATATATATCACCCTACCTATAAGAGTAAATAGTAAAGAATTCTGAAAGAGACTGTTGTGAAGAGTAACTAATACTGGAAAAAATCTTCCACTTTCTACTCAAGTGTATGGAAATATAGTCTTCCGATATCGCATCGGTTCCTTTAAAGGTAGTCAACTCAGAATTTTTAAATTTTCACTTTTTTTTAGAAAACATATCTACCTACTGTAAAAAATTTCATCATTTGCTCTAATCTTTCGCCAAAAAAAGAAAACAGTTTCGTCCCTCTTTGCGATATAAGAGTGACTTCTTTAAAATCAACTAAAGAGACATATTTTGAGTTGTCCCCCAAAAACTTCTCATTTTTCAATAAACACTACAAAAAAATTGCAAAAACAACCACTGCTGTATATTTATTATTCGCATTTCTCTACAATGAAACAACCCTGATTAATTTTTATAGTAATTATTAAAAAAATCAATTTTCGCCTCTACTGAAAATTTGTAAACCCCCTCTTTGTTGACCCCCTCTAGAGGAACCAGTGCGATATATATGTTTGATGTATATTTAAAAAAAAAATTTCAAGAAAAATTTAAAAAAGATAAATAGTATTTCAGTTTGAATAAATACGGAGATTGTGTTTTCAAAATTTCAAAGCATTCCGGCATACATGGTGGGGTATTGGAACAGCTACTCGAAATAGATCGGAAATTGTTGCATATTGTAAAGCAAGAATGTAGTTATACCTATACAACTATGTGGTTTGGATATAATGACTTTGTGTTGCTGTTTATAACTACCAAAAATGTTTCACCTAGACCCATCTTTTATCATACCGATCGACTCAGAATCACGTTCTTGGTCGATTTATCGATGTCAGTCCGTCAGTCTGTCCGTCTGTGTGTCGATGAAAAACTTGTAATCAAACTACAGGACGCAAATACTAATATATTTTGACGAAACTTAGTATATAAGCTTTTATCGGTAATAGAATAGATGCTGTGGAAATTGGCGGAATTCGGTTCATGTTCAGACCTAGTCCCCATACAAATGAAATGGACATAAATTGCCATAAGATCCAAATTATCATATATATCTCAGTTAAATTGGGTTTGTATGTATTTGTTACATTCATTAATCAGTAGTCCAAAAATAACCCCTATAAGACGATTCTTAGTCATAGGCACCAGATAGAGCTGCTCCCCATACTTTACTTAAATCTATCAAAATCAAAATATTAGACAGATTTTTTTCATATTCGACAGTATTTATTTAAACTGCTCTGACCAAAATTGGTAAATTGTTTCGACGCTATATTACTACTCGACTAATATTAACCACTTTCTAAACATATGTGGCAAACTATGCTCTTATTTGTAGCTTGATAATATTTTCATGAAAGTTATCAGGTAATTATTTAAAAAAATTTTGTGTCTCTTCGAGCTCTATATACAAAGAGAATATTGCCTTCAAGATTCGGTGTTTCCGCCAAATATTTAAGCTTGGATGAACTACTACTACCAAAAACATAAGAATAAATATACTTATTTCATATATATAATTCACTCACCGCAATAGACCGTATCCATAGATGACACCTGCATGTCAATGTCCGTTTACATGTCACGGAGGTGGGTAACCTATTTATTTATTGAATAGGGAAGTTTTACCACACCCGCCTTCATATCATATGAAGACACCAAGATTGGATCAATTCGTGGTTATCTTTCAAAAATGAAACTTTCTTCTGATTCGGTATCCGTATGTTGCCGTGCAGATGCTAACAGGTAGTGGCATGCGATGGATAATGCTTAGAAAAAAAGGTTCCTTTCTTTCACAATAAATGCTCTATTATTGATTTATTTTCAAAAAATTATTCATAAAAAATTTTCATTTCCACTTTGATACATATAATAGTTATTGAACATATATTATTTTATTAACTTTCTTATAAATATAGATATAAACATAAACATATTATTTGTTATAGTTTTTATTTTAGCCTCCGCAACATTCCTCATTTTCTCTCACTTTATTGCTAGTTGCACATGAAATTATTTGTTGATTACCTTGCGAATATGAATAAGTTATATTTTGCTTGGTTTCTATTGAAAAAAAAAAAAAATAATAATAACCCTGCAGGAAGCCTGGGGTCAAGTGTCGCCAAGTCACCACTTTTGTCTACTATTGTGTTGACATTGTCAACTAAGCGTCTACACTATTTACATTGCTTTATCTGTCAAAAAATTTTTCATAGATAAGTTGGGAGTTCTGCTTCTTCTTGAATTCTGTAGTTTTGTTTGAAAACCGCGTGGTTGTATGAATGTTGTAAAGCAACATATAGAAAAATTGAATATAAAAGCTAAATAAAAATATATTTTACTAGCTGTTTTTACCCGGTCTTGCCCGGGATAAAAACGCCTTTGTCTTGAAAAATGGTTCACTATGCTTACCATGCGCTGAGTACTTAGTTCCCAATGAACAAATTCCGCAATAAAATGAACTTTCTCCCCAAAAATTTGTATGGGCAGTAAATTCATTTTTATTTCAATTCAAATTTTTTAATTTTTTAATTTAGAAGTTTTTTATAAGATGCTGCAGCAAAAATGTTTCAAAAATAATCTGCGAAACCGCTTTAAATTTTTGTTTTTTTTAGTTTATTTATAAACATCAAATATAACGGAATCGTTTGCAAATTAAAGGAGTTAGAACTTTTTAAAATTGAACTACTTCATTCAATAAGTGATCGTCATTGAGCAGAGAAGTCAAATTCATAGAAGTTTCAAAAATGAAAAACTTATGCGACGTTTAAAATTGTGCCGCAAGGTTTCTTTAAGCAACTGCTTATAGTATAACTATGTGAGGCCTATTTTGATCAACAGGTCATTATTTCACATACGTAGATAAAATTTATCATAAGACTTTTCACTGAGCTGTGTTCCGCGAGCGAGTCGAGTCAGCTTCAGCGCGTTTGGCAGCCACACCCCTGCTGCCGAGCAGTTGTTGTCCACTTATTTTAATCGTCAAAATATATTTTTCAGATCATTCCGATATTTTAGCTGAGCTGTGTTCCGAGAACGCGTCGCGTCTGCGTCCGCGCGCCGCATCTCGCGTTTGCCGGCTACACCCGTGCTGCCGCGCAGTTCTCGTTAACTTATTTTAATCGTCAAAATATATTTTCAGATCATTGCGATATTTTAGCTGAGCTGTGTTCCGCGAGCGCGTCGCGTCCGCATCCGTCACGTCAGCATCCGCGCGCCCCTTCTACTACTACTACCCGTGCTGCCGCGAAGTTCTCATTAACTTATTGTACTCGCTAAAATATATTTTTAAGATCATTGCGATATTTTAGCTGAGATGTGTTCCGAGAGCGCGTCGCGTCCGCATCCGTCGCGTCCGTATCCATCGCGTCCGCTTCCGCGCGCCACTTCCTCGCGTTTGGCAGCTACTACTCGTACTGCCACGCAGTTCTCGTTAACTTATTTTTATCGCCAAAATATATTTTTAAGATTATTGCGATATATTAGCTGAGCTGTGTTCCGCGAGGGCGTCGCCACACTTGTGCTGCCGCGCAGTTGTTGCCAAATTATTTTTATTGTCAAAATATATTTTTTAAGATCATTCCGATATTCTAGTTAAGCTGTGTTCCCTATGCGCGTAGCTTCCGCGCGCCGAAATGATGCTATTGAAAAGAATACTTATTTTAAATGCGTTTATTGTAGGACATATATTGAGAGCAGCATGCAAAGTTTCACTAAAATAAATATTTAACAAAATTCATTAAATAAAAATATGTAAAAATTTAGGAGTGAACTTGTTTAGTAAGTTAACTTTTTATTTCTTTTTAAAAAAAAATGAGGAATTTGTTCATTTGATTTGGCGACCTTTTTTTAAATTTTCTGAATTTGTTCACCGTGAAGTTATTACCGTGTAAACCAAATTTCAGAGAAATCTGTTGAAAAATACAAATTTGTATAGGGAAAAAATATACCACACAAAAAAAAAATTAATTTTATATGAAAAGTGGGCATAAAGTAGGCATGGTGGGTAAAAATCATATGGCGACCGTCCTTGGAATATGTACTAAATTTCGGAGAAAGCCGCTGAAAGATAAAAATAACTATAACGAACAAATATACCAAAAAACAAGAAATGAATTTTGCAAAAATGTGAGCGTAAAGGTAAGTGTAGCAAGAAAGATATATAATTCAACCTCCGCTGGAGTAGAGAGAACACGTTTTCCAAATTTCAGAGAAAGCCATTGAAAAATAAAAGTTTGTATAACAATCAAACAAAGAAACAAATAAAAGGAAAAAATAAATTTTATATACATTCATAGTGGGCGCAAAGTAGGCATGGCCTGTAAGGGGCATATGGAGACCTTCTCTGGAGTATAGAGATCGTGTGTATCAAATTTCAGAGACATCCCTTCAAAAATAAAGATTTCTATAGTGAACAAATATACCAAAAAACAGAAAATGAATTGTATACAAAAAGTGGGCGTAAAAGTAGGCGTGGCCGACACGAAGCATATGGCGACCTTTCGCGGAGTACGGAGATTGTGTGTACCAAATTTCAGAGAAATCCGTTGCAAAACAAAAATTTTTATAGCGGTCAAACAAACAAACAAAATGAATTTTATATATAGATAATAAATCAAAGAAAAAATATTATAAATAAACGAAGTTATAGAAGAAAAGTGAAAGAACAACCAAATTTGTACTATTATGAAAGTTGTAAAGCAACATATGGAAAAATTGAATATAAAAGGTAAATAAAAACATATTTTATAATAAAACAAAGAAAAAACATTATAAATAAACCAAGTTATAGAAGAAAAGTGAAAGAACAATCTAAATTGTACTAGAATCTCTGGTTAGGTTTTCTAACTTAGAAATAATAAGTTAAATCAACAAAACTAGATATTAGTTTAATATTATAATCTCAGCTAATGAAAAAACCAGCAAAAAATATACTCGTATGATGTTTCACAAAAAATTGCGAAAATTCGCAAAACATAGGGCACGGCTCTGCAAAATTTTTCAATAAAATTTTATATTTGGAAAAGTAAAGACGCTGGCTGGCCCATATTATTTTTTGAGTTTATCTGTTTTAAAGTGTCTTTCATTTTACTGTTTATAAATTAACAGCATTCTATTATAGTTTCTGTTACACTGAGTTCAACATCTTAAATTTAATTACAACAGTGAAAAATTTTATATAGAAAAAATGCAACGCAAAGAATTAACAGTAAAAGTAAGCTAATTATTATTTTCCAAATATAAGTTCCTTTAAACATTTTTCGAATATAAATCTATACTAATATTATAAGGAGGTAATGTGTGTTTGTTTGTTTGTTTGTTTGTTTTTTTGTAGAGGGTAATCTCCGTAACTACTCATCTGATCTTCCTGAAATTTTCCCAGAATCTTACTGCGGATATAGAAAGTGTTATAGGCTATAATTTTTTAAATATTTTTAGTAGGCGTGGCACCTCCCACACAAAGTATATTTTTAATATCATATACATATATTGAGTACTATAATAAGGAGAGCTTTGCAAATTTGTGTGAGGTCACCTGTTGTTAATATTAGTAGCTACGCCGAAAATGGGCGGGATCGGATAAGTGGGCGTGGTAGCTCCCATACAAGTAATAATTTAATATTATATATCTCGAGTAATGTGACAGAGAGAGCTTTTCAAATTTGTCTGATGTCACCTATTATTAGAGTGAGTAGTCGGACAAAAAATGGGCAGTATCGGACCAACAGGTGTGGCACCTACCATACAAATTAATTATAAAATGCCATATATCTGAAGTACTGTTGTAGTGAGAGTCTTGGAACTTTGTGTGAGCCAATAAGTTATGCATGCGATTAGTTGGACAAATAATGGGCGTGATAGGAGCAGTGGGCGTGGCACCGCCCGTACAAAGTAAACATATGATATCATACAACTGGTGTACTAAAAAAGAGAGGCTTCGACACTTTGCACGACACCATCAGATCTTAGTATGTGTAGTCGGACAAAAAATTTGCGGGTTCACACCAACGGGCGTGGCACTCCCCACGCAAAGTAATTATTTAATGTCATATATCTGAAATACTGTAAAAGAGAGAGATTTGTGGTTTTGCGTGAGCCCATAGATTCTTTGTATGATTAGTCGAACAAAAAAATGGGCGTGATCGAATCAGTGGGTGTAGCACCGCCCATGCAAAGTAGATATATAATATCATATAACTGGTGTACTATAAAAGGGAAAGACTCCATATTTTGCATGAGTCCATCAGATATTAATGTGAGTAGTCCAATAAAAATTGGGCGAGATGGGATTAATGGGCGTGGCACCTCCTATGTAAAAATTATGAAGCACTACGAAAGCGACAGTCTTTTGAAAAATTCATTAGTTATCAATGTGATTTGCCGTGGAAAATATATCGCCAAAATCAAAAATCGCCATACCCAAAAATCGCAAAAATAAAAATCGCCCAAAAACAAAAATCTTCAAAATCAAAAATGGGCAAAATCAAAAATCGCTAAAATGAAAAAATGCCAATGACATTCTAAGTTCAAGGCCAACAGTAAGTGCTGCCAGATCTAATATGGTAAGTGTTGCCAGATCCAAGGTAGGAATGCCGACAAATCTGATAATTGTTGTACCGAATGGAAAAACAAAAAAAACATTGTATATCAGCATCAGCAAGCATTGAAATAAAAAAATCTATACTAATAGTCTATACTAACATAATAAAGAGGTAATATTTGTTTGTTTGTTTATTTGTAGGAGGTACTCCCCGTAACTACTTATCTGATCTTCCTGAAATTTTCACATAGTCTTACTGCGGATATGGGAGTGCTACAGGCTTTAGTTTTTCTAAATATTTTTAGTGGGCATGGCACCTCCCATACAAAGTGCATTTTTAATATCATATATATTAAGTACTATGCTAGAGAAAGCTTTGCAAATTTGTCTCAGGTCATCTATTATTAACGTGAGTAGTCAGACAAAATAATGGGCGGGATTAGATAAATGCGCGTGGTACCCCCACACAAACTTAATATTAAATGTGATATATCTGAGTTGCTGTATTAATGAGAGAGCCCTTTAATAACGATTCGTGAGGGGGGGAGGGGGAGGGTGTAGCGAAGCACACCGGGTTACATCTAGTTATATATAAGAAATAACTGTCAAATGATAATCAGATAAACATTAATAAAGCTTTAGAAGAAGGACTATGCTTTTGTGTAAATATATCCAAGGAATTCAGTATTGCATGAAAATTCCACTTGAAAAATTCAGCTAGTGATTTTCCACGAAGGCCGTCAGGTGATAAAATTTATCCAAATCGACCGACCGAAAAAGACAATGGACATTGATAGTGTTATAAATGAATATATTGTACCTCTTTACGAGCTCACACTACGCACAGCTGGTAAAAAGAAACATAACTGCTTTACAGACGACCAGAAAGGTAACCCCTCCTTAATAGAGTCAACAAAAGTAAGTATCTTGACTTTATGGATGGTACCAGCATTCGTCAAGTGAATTATTCTCCTACATATCAATTTCCAACAGCAAAAAATGAGGGGGATTATTTATGGTGTCGGGTAGGAAGCGATATACTTAAAATGGCATCATAGATGCGTGAAGTTGGTCCATTTATCAAAACTGTAAGAATTATGAGCGCAAATAAATATTGTGAAATACATGGACAGCACAAACTTCCCCATCTACTATAAAATTTGGCCCTGAACACATAACCCAATTTGACAAACATCCCAACTACTCAAGTTGCTTAGCTCGGAGCTTTCAAAAAAACATTGGTGTACACATTTTGAATCAGCCATCAATTCAAAATCCATAGGAGTTAAAGATCAAGAAGTTAAAAGGTAAAATATGTCTAATTGAAATGAATTGAACGAAACTTTAAAATCAGATTGGAACAAAATATCCTTTCATACCGTTGGTTGAAATGAAATGACAATTTAATTTAAACAAATATTTTTAAATGAATGTAGTTTAAACAAAATTCGTATTTATTTCTTTAAATAAACTTATTTAGACATGGGGACTTAAACTAGTTTACCACAACTGCACGGAATAAAAAACTAGAAATACAAAGTGAATTTGATACCGTTATTACACCGTGTAGCAATTTCTGGAGGGCGAAAAATTTTAGGTCAGAGGGAATATACTAGGTCAGTGTAGTAAAACCTCCAAAGGTTTTGGCGTTCTCCGGCCATACTTTATGTATGACCTTTTACATTTTTTCCTCACCTTGGTGCTTATTTGCTTATTTTTTCAGCTATAATTGAGGAACTATTGATAATTTCACATTTCATTCTTCAGCATCATTGCAGCTAATATTTTTTTTTATTAATTTATCCATTAGACCGACTCACAAAAAAAATCGAAAAATGCCCCCCTAGAAATCTACAGTGGTTTATTTTATAACGCTTCTGAAAATATTTCTTGTCTAGCATTAACCCGTTCCGAGCTGAACCGTTTTTAAGAAAGGTCTATTCTTTAGTTTATCGAAGATATTTAATCTTTTTCCAGGTCAATATATCCACGTAATAGGTTTTTTCAAGGTGCGTTTAACGGTATATAGAACGTGTCCGCGCATATCTTTGCTGTTTTGATATTCAATAAAATATGAAATTTTTTGTGGGTTTCGTATCATTATGAGTCAATTACAAAATCAAATTAAAATATTTGTAAACATTACTTGATTGGAAATAATTTAAATTTATTTATTAGTTATTTGTTGTCATATTTCAGACATATTGCAATTAATACTGTAATTGATATGAAAATTTTAATTTTGTTTCAATGGTGCGTGATATAGAAGAAGAAACCATATATTTTAAAAACTAACAACTACACTTTATTCTTAATCGGACCGGTTTCTGGCATTTCAGCCTTCATCAACGATTTATTGAACATTGTGATAATTGTTATGTTATAATTGAATATATTATTTCTATACGAAAATTTTCTACTTAGGGCGGCCGTGAGGTTTGAACCCTGAATAGTGGAAATTAGAAGTATTAATGCGAAAATATTAAAAAATTCAAAAAAAATAACGACTGCTTGTTTGGACAGAGTAATAACTTCTGAAATGAAAACTGATTCTAACCACACCGCTCATAGGCCTAACTTTAGGTGAGTGTGTTCAAGTGCTGACAAAAAAGTGCAAGTAAGAGTGAAACCTCACGGCTGCCCTAGAAAATTTCATATAGAAACAATATATTCAATTATAAAATAACAATTATCACAATGTTCATTAAATCGCTGATGAAGGCAGAAATGCCAGAAACCGGTCCAATTAAGAATAAAGTGTAGTTATGAATTTTTAAAATATATGCTTTCTTCTTCTCTACCATGCACCATTGAAATAAATTTATTTTCAATGTGGTTAAACATAGGCAATATCGGTATCAAAATTTTCTTTTCTCAAGTATGTTTCAGTATTAATAAATTTTTTTACGCTGCACCGTATTAAATTTAAACAAAAACGTGGAGTTAGTTAAATTAAGAAGTGAATTTAGTTTCTAAATGATACCAGGAAATATTTCAGACCAAAAGCAAAAAAAAAAAAAAAACACGAGACGTGTTATTTCATGCCATGCTTTTTTCGCGTTAAAAAAATTTAATTATTCCAACTACATAATTTCTTATTGTAATTTAATTGATACTCTGTCTTCCTCCGAATTGAAATTTTGCTTAAAACTGGCATCTGAGACTTATAACATATTTCCAAAATCTCATTTATGGTTATTTTAAAAAATATGGATAGGCCAATCTTTTTATTTTGTGCTCTCATAGAAAACAACTGCCCTATTATTGCGCACATCGTTGGTAGTTTAGTTTTATCTAATTTTTGTGCAGAAAATATTTTTTGTAGCCATTTCTTTTTTAAATGAAATTTGTTTTTTAAAAAATTTATATATATTATTTTAAATTTTGCAAAGTCAAATGCTTCAAAATACGTGCATGGGGCATAACTCCATTTTTGAAACTTTAGATGACATAAAGTTTATACAAATAGAAAATAAATAAATTTATGTTATTGTCAGTGTTGATTTGATTTTATAATTAACTCATTTTAATACAAAACCAATCAAAAATTAAATTTTTTTGGATATCACAACAGTTAGGACATGCTTGGAAATGGTCTAGCTACCGTTGAACGCGTCTTGGAAAGTCTATCATGGCATACCCATCTTGGATATGTTGACTTGGAAAAAAAAAAGAAAATATTTTCAAAAAACTTAAAAATTGATCTTTTTAAAAATTGTCCAGCTCGGAATGGGTTAATGCTAGACCAAAAGTATTTCGAGAGTCGTAGATTTCTAGGGGCGTACTTTTTTCACTTTTTTCTCTCAATACAGAGTGAGTCACTCTAATATCCATGTAAAAAAAAAAAGAATAAAAAATGCTGACGTATGCTTGATTTTATATTAAAAATATCAGTCATACGTATACATATCTTCTACTCTACTAAAAAAAAAAAAAATTAAACTTGCGCACAGTGGCTGAAAATCGTTTTTCATTGGCCTAAACTCTGTAACTTTTGAACCGATCAAAATATTTAAGTATTTTTTTTTTGCGGATAGATATTTAGTTCAGCTTGACTCAGTTTTAATCACATTAAAATTGATTGAGGACTTTTTAAGGATTTCTAGGTCAAAGTTTAATTTTTGATTTTTTTTTAACTTTTAGAGTGAAATATGTGTTTATTATTTTTTTATTTATTAAAAAATTTAATATTTGGATTTTAATAATAATTATAAACATTTTTTTGTAATAATGGGATTTTTTTAATTTTACGCTCAAAAAAATTTTACACTCAAAAAAAAAAAATAGGAAAATCAACTGGAGATTTTGCTATTATTACTGAAAAATTAAAAATTTTTCTGCTGTCTAATTTGCAAATTTGTTTACACTCAAAGTATATTTACATATAAGGAGAACGCTAATAATATTATCTAAAACTCTTGCTATTACTACAGAAAAATTTATTATTTTTTGCTGTCAAATTTGATAATTTTAAAAAACATTTTAAAAATAAAAACTGCAATAGACTTTAATTGCATTTGTAATAATGGTAGGTTCTGTTTATTATTATTTTTTACTAATACTACGTTTTTCGTACTTAAATAACTATGAAAGGCAATTATAATTATTGTTTATTTCATTCAAATATTGATTGAAAATATTCCATGGTTTGTTCTGAGTTATTTTTTTTTTTTGACTTCTTCATCTCAATTCCGATGTTCCACTTTATATCGATTTCGAATACTGAAGATGAACGGATCTGACGTTGCCAATAATATATTAAATAGACCTTCATTTGTGGAATTTCGTGAAACTTTTCTAGTGTTGTTCTCTCTATAAAATCTGTAATCGTTATTCCATATTTCCTGAGCCTCCTCTGATAGATATCCAAGTGGTACCAAAAGATACTTAATGACATCTTCTCCACGATAAAGGATTTTGTGAACTGTTGCAGACATATTTCTCCATGGGTAGTTGGTTGTATATATTTTTGCAGTTTCCTTAGCATAATCTCCAAAATTTCTAGAGTCAATTTCTTCATTGCACGCAAGCGCTTCTAGGATTATATTAAATCTGAAAATAAGGTTTAAATCCACTCCTGTTACTTCAGATGCTGTTTCTGGGTCTGAAAAGAGTCCTCTTGCTATAATGACATCATTTGTATTGCCTGACCCTTGTTTTGGCTGATCTATAATCAATCCAAATTTGCGATATTCATTTTGAAGGTGTTTCTTTTTTTAACTTCTTTACTCTTTGTTGGTTTCGTTGTTTCTTATTGATCCTGAGGACTCGAAATCCAAATCATAACTGATTTTTATTATGTGTTCCATAATTTTGATAATCCAAATTCATATACATCGGTATTATCTAATGATTTTGGCGGGAATAATGATTTTGACGGGAATTGGTTTAATGTTGTTTGGCATATAATGCAGCTGGATACAGCTGTAGTGTACCACACAAGTCTACAACACATACAAAGTACATAGAACAGACAATTAGATGACAATTCAAACTATCCTATACACAGTGTGTGTATGTGATGGACAATATCGGTAATGACTCAAACTGTTCTATGCATAGCATGTATGTAACAAATAATATTTGAGTGACTCATATTATTTGAATGCATACTAAATATATAGCATTGTAATTAGTCAGTAAAGTAAAGCAATACGATCCTTCATAATACTGAATGAAACAAATGTAACATTAACTATAAGCTAGAATAAGTTAGAGATATTAAACTAAATTATGAAAAATTGTATAAAAAGGGTGCAATACCAAAATAAAATCAGACTTCAATTCTAACCACTAAATCGGCAACAACTGCCTGAGTTTATTATGAAAGTTTCCTTTTGCCCTTACAATAGTAAGATCGGCAGATGTTATAGCACAGCCAGTGGCAAACTCTGCCTGTTGTAAAACCTGAATAAACCATAAACACTACACAGCCTTCGTATTAGTCAAAGCCTGATCTGCTTTTCCATCTACCATTGACAGCACTAATTGGGCCTTGATATCACTAACTTCTTTGTTAATGGCATCATGAGTTTCTTTTCTGAATTCAAGTTTGATTGGACTGTAGTATTTCGTAGAAGATGGTGTCTCATTTTTCCAAATATCCATTGTTTGCTTTGTACTAGTCGAAGGCTCAGAATCTTCCAAAATCTTTTTCAATCGCAATGGTACAAATGGTACCATTTCTTTTTATTGATTGAAGCAAGCGTTCGGCTGTGTGATCAAGTAGAGATCGTAGTTGTACCTCTGACGAAATTGGTGTGATTGTAATAGTATCCTTTGATGGCAAACAGTCCATTTTGGCAGCGGTTATGGGATGATATGCTGGATACATATTTGAGCCTTTTTCAATTGCACGCAATCTGAGCTGAATATATTGCAGTTTTGTTAATTTAAAATGCAGAAATAATGCTAATGCCTCCTCATTTGTGAACTGTTTTGCATCGCTCGGAGTTGGTATACTTTTAAGAATCCGTTTTGTTCTCACTGGACTAGCTTTAACAACTTTTTCATTGATATCCACTTTTGTTAATTGGTTCTGTGATCGTAATTGATGTAGGAAAAATTCTTTTGTATTTGTACATCCAATTGCATTGTCTACATCTTTAAGCCTCTTAGATCTATCGTTGCAGTTGTCCAATGATTTGCGTGCTATTCCAGCCTTATCTTGCTTTTCTGATTCTGCAGCGATAGTAAGTTGGCCTTCTAACCAGTTTGCACTTTTTATATAAAAACTTTGTTTACTGTAGCTAACTTCTTTCAACCGAACTTTTAGTGCTTTGGCGAAATTAGATAATTCCGGAGCTCTACGAATTTAAGTTTAATTTTATTTTAACATAAATAAGAACATCTTCCTGGTTTTTGTTTCTAAAATACTCTTCGGCCAAATCTTTATAACTGAAGCTCTTCATATTATTCTGAATATTTTAATTTGCGACTGTAAATGCTGAAATATATTAGAGCAATTGAGTTTGTATTCAAATGTCACTTTCTTATAAGCCTTTTCATAAATAAAAATGTTGGAAAATGGCACTAGTGCATTACTACCTAAAATGGTGTATAAAAAACCCACTATACAAATGAATTACCTGTATGTGTTTTCTTTAACTACTTGCATTAGTGAATCGTTACGTAAAATAAAAAGGTATAAAAAGTAATGATAATAAACAACCCAGGTTACTGATGAATTACATCCTCTGTGTACTGACATTCTCACTTACAAATACATTATGGTAATCGAACAAATAATGACTATTGTAAGCCATAAAATATATAAAGCACGAATTTAATACACCATTGTATACGGGTACTTATAGGGCTGTTTAAATTATCGTAATTTGATTTTTTTTGGAGTAATTTCATTAAAATGAAGAATTGTTCTATACGCGGGTCGTTACTGCTGCAAAATATAGGGTTAAAGAGGACACTTCCCTTTCTCCGGATGGTATACGTTTCTTGTTCCCTTTTGTTCCCTAGAAGTTCTATTCGACTAAATTTGAAATTTGAGAAAAATATAGTAGTTTCATAAATATTTCATAACGCCCCCAATATAAACAGTAGAGCTGTGACCGCTTACAACAAATAAAGACTATAATCCTACCAACATTATAAAAAAGACCGCAGGTCATTATCGAAGATAGCTTGTGAGTAGTAACCATTTATTTTGATAAAAAACAAAGAAATCACCTTTTTCTGGAATTAAAAAACAGTTGAGTTTGACAGCATGCCACGCCCACAATTAGCAGTAGTTTAACCTAAGTTTTTGGCTATCGTAATCTGGATATATTAGCTACGAAAAGGGTTAAAATTTTAAAAATCGATGACAAAAGGAAATTCGACTTTTGGCCAATGAAATCAAAATTTCAGCCAGAGTGGGGCCTTTTGACTTTTTTCGTTCCAAAATCATAACTTTTAAACTAATTAAGATGTTTTAAAAATTAGACATGATCCTGAAAGACGACTTCTTTACCTTTAAAACGAGTGTTGGTGGAGGATGCTGGGTCTATCAAAGTTCAATATTATTTTGGTGCTAATATTACATGTTGCAAATATAAAGATAATGTGCTGAAATTTTGAACTTTAAAGTGTTTTTAACCCAAAGATGAACCCTACTTAAATTTGTTGGAATCGGCCCATGTTTGGACCTGCAGCCAATGTTATTCTATTGTAATGAAATTTGAATCATAAGAGTTTATTAGTCCAATGACGAGATCTATGAAAAATCTTTGAAATCGGTCCACGTTTGGACCTAGTCCCCATACAAATTTTCTTCAAAATTTGGTTAAAATGCCACCATAGATTCCAAATTTGCTAATTTCTGTATTATGTTTAAAAAAATATTATGTTTACAAAAATAATGCAAAAAAACACTGTAAAATTTTAATGGAATCGGACCAATTTTCCCGTTTTTTTTTTATGAAAAAAAAAAACACCCAAAGTTCTCAATATTCCAAGTTTAGCCATGAAATTTTATTAATTAACCTGTCAAAGGATTTATAATTTGTGCACGACGAACACTCATCCAAAGATTTTCCAGGTCTGCCTCTGGTTCGGTCAGTAAATATGTGAGCTTTTTTGAAGATTTTAAATGTCGTGAATTCATTAAGCCAGATTTCCTTCATACGGTTGCAAGCTTTCCATTTTGTCTTGATATTCATGAAAACGGTGTGAAATTTTCTTTCTTCCTGTTCTGGTGGAACGTCTACTTCCGAGTTTATAATTAAATCAAATAATTCAAAATGTTGTGAAGACATTATTGCACTTCACTCTTTTTTCTTTTTACCAAAATATACTGCGGCCTCTTATTGAGTCAAATGCCAACTGTCCTCAGCACGGAAAAGTAGGTCCATATATCAGTCATCAGCACAATAACACTAAACCGCTAAAAAAATAGTATAGGCAGCGCTAGTGAATATTCGTTTTCTTAGATTCTTTAAGTGGAAATTTTTTATTATGTTAAATTCATTTTTTAACCTGGCATCAGGTCAAAAGTTTCTAATTGTTGCAAAATACATACATTGTAAATTTTCAACCTTTAATAAATAATCCAGGTAGCGCAAGCGGATTTTTTATTGTGCTGAATTCATTAACAAAATTTTGATGATTATTGCCTTCTAGAATTTCTAGTTTTTATAATTGCCAATACACAAAATTTACAAAACATTGACAATCTTCTTTAAAGCACTTCGCCATCCTACAAAATCAAAATAAATTATGAAGAAAAATTAAAATTTCTGTTTCCAAGCACCAAAAAAAATCTTGAAAAATAATATAAAAATCTGCAAAAATTTGAAAATATTTAGTATTTCAGAGCCTTTAAAATAAATAATGCAGCTTTATAACCAATTAATTTTTCACTGAGTAATGACAAAACACGTCCACCCGTCTATCCAGTGTATGTCAAGATGTTTTTAGAATTTTATGGTTGTTGCGTGCAGACTGGCAAGTATACGCAGCCAAGTTTACTTTATCTAGTTAGAGTGTTATATTAGTGAACCATTTTAGGTAGTATCTAAGTAAACATATTTAAACATTTTTAGTTTTATTCTATCAAATTAGGAAAAACTACGAAAATATAAAATATTTAAAAAACTGAGACTGTGGAAAAAGTAAACGATCAAATAACATCATTTTTAATTTTATTTTCTAGAAAATAAAAATACCTTTCAAACTGTACCAAACGCATTATAATCGGTGAACTTGTTTGCCTACAATTTGATTTGAAAGAGGATATTTTTCAAAAAATTTTGCGCCTTTTTCTAAATGTTAAAAAAATCCCAAATAGCCAAAACTTTTTAGTATGTACATATATATTAATTTGCTGGTATTTATATGCTGCAAAGTTTTTATTATAATTTTTTTTTCATATATATTAATTTTCTATTGTTGTTTAATTGAGTAGATCTTCCTAAACAAAAAAAAAAAAATAATTCTGCGATGAATTTGAGGCACTAGAACTTAAGCATATATGCCGGCATCAAATACTTATCAACCACATTAAAATTAGATACATATGTGTTTATTATTATAATCTGAGCATTTTTGGATGTAAAGTAGCTGCCTTACTTATATAGAGAACTTATAAATAATACGAATGAAACTTGGATATATTATAGGACACGAATAAAGAAGTGACCCGTATTGTTTAGTTGAACCATCTCAAACTATGGTTTCTTTTTTGAGTATTTTGTACTTTTAATTTAAAGAAATTAAATATAAACATTGAGTGTCATATCAGAGGTATTTTTAAGGCCTATCTAATTGATAGATAGATAAAAGTTCATAAAAAATAGTTTTTACTGAGAACGCCGTACGCTTCGGAGGTTTTACTTACTAGCCTAGTACTTTCACTCTGACTTGGAATTTCTTACCCCACACAATGACCCTGAAAATGTTCGAAAATATTACTGATTGTGGGGTTAGATATTAGTGTGAAATTTGTATTCAAACAAAAATGGTTTTGATCTCAAATTTCGTATCTCAGAATGTAAAGGATTTAGTCAACACTGACGTGTGCGGTCCCACGCAGACTCCAAAATCAAGCTGTTTTATGTTTTTTTTCTAACATCTGTAGACGACAATATATGTGAAGTTATAAATATTTTATATTATTATTTATTTCAGCAAATTCCATCAGGAACATAGGCTGTCTCCGTAGAATCTCCATCTTTATCTGTCTGCTGCGATATGTCTGAGTTAGTTGGATGATTTTCGGGTTTCTTTAAAAGTTATAAATAAGTTATAACGCGTTATCCGATAGTTTTAAGATTGGACAATAGAGGAGAACATACGTCTCACTAAATAAAGGAGCATTTCGAAAAATAATACAAGTGGTCAGGTATTTATTAGGTGATGTTAAACTACCCAATTATCTCTGAGCTGAAATTCTTATAATAGCGAACTATTTACTATATCGATTACATTCAAATTCTGTTTCTACAACTACATTTGAATTGTGGGAGGGAAAGAAACCTGACATAAATATTTCTAAAATATTTGGATCAAAGCCATACCGCCGTAATTCGTAAAGAAAAATTAAAAAAAGCTATATAACAGAAGCCGAGAATATACATCCGTTGGTTACGACCACAAAACCATAGGCGATCGATTACTTGATTTAGCAAGAAACAAAACTGTTACTGGCAATCAGAATTCTTCGATTAATTCAGGAAAAAATTCAAGGAATATAGAAATAAATTCTGATATAATAATGAAAAATATTTTCTATAAGCTGAGAATAATAGAATCGCAAAAGAGATTGCAGTCGCAGCTGTTAATTGAAATGGAGCCTTGATGACTGTATAAAAAGCTCATTTAAGTTAGACGAGAGCCATGCAACGGAAAATCTCGTTGCTGATAGTATGTTTTCAGATCCAATTGAAACAGAAAGCACACTAAGAAGGTCCACTACTTAAATGTGTATTCAGACTTTTGAAATGTACTGCTGATTTATATCTAAAATCTAGAAAGCTTTTTATTGCATGCAAGATTAATAATGGCTGTTCTTTTTTTTTCGATCAAGTTTCATTAAAACGAGTGGCGAAATAAGAGAGTGTGCTAAAAATATTAAATATTTGCAACAAAATCCAATACGATCTTACAAAAATTCGCAAAAAAAAAATCAAATCTGCCGTCAAACTGTTTCAAATATTATTAGACACTATCAGGAGAATTTGAAAATTGTTAGGGAACGTGGTTCGGGTTCAACTGGAGATTTTGCTATTATTACAGAAAAATTTATTATTATTTGCTGTCAAATTAAATAATTTTAAAAAACATGTTAAAAATAAAAACTGCAGTACTTTTTAATTGCATTTGTAACAATGGTAGGTCCTGTTTATTATTATTTTTTACTAATACTATGTTTTCGTACTTAAATAACAATGAAAGGCAATTATAATTGTTACTCATTTGACGCAAATACTGATTGCAAATATTCCATATTTTGTTCCGTGTTATTTCTGTTCTTTAGTAGTTTTTTGACTTCTTCATCTAAATCCCGATGTTCCACTTTCCACTGATTTCGAATACTGGAGATGAACGGATCTGACGTTGCCAATAATATGTTAAATAGATCTTCAGTTGTGGAAATTCGTGACATTTTTCTAGTGTTGTTCTCTCCATAAAATCTGTAATCCTCATTCCTTTTTCCCTGAGCCTCCTCTGATAGATCTTCAAGTGGCACCAAATGATATTTAGTGACAACTTCTCCATGATAAAGGATTTTGTGAACTGTTGCAGACATATTTCTCCATGGGTAGTTGGTTGTATATATTTTTGCAGTTTCCTTAGCATAATCTCCAAAATATCTAGAGTCAATTTCTTCATTGCACGCAAGCGCTTCTAGGATTATATTAAATCTGAAAATAAGGTTTAAATCCACTCCTGTTACTTCAGATGCTGTTTCTGGATCTGAAGGTAATCTTCTTGCGGTATTGCCATCATTTCTATTGCCTGACCCTTGTTTTGGCTGATCTATAATCAATCCAAATTTGCGATATTCATTTTGAACATGTTTCTTTTTTGAACTTCATAACTCTTTGTTGGATTCGTTGTTTCTTATTGATCCTGGAGACCCGAAATCCAAATCATAACTAATTTTTAGTATTTGGCATTAGTGCATTTGTACCTAAAATGATATATAAAAAACCCACTATACAAATGAATTACCTGTGTGTGTTTTCTTTACTACTTACATTAGTGCATTGTTAGGTAAAATAAAAAGGTATAAAATATATATAAAAATTTAATACATATTTTATACATATACATATAAATTTCATACATATACGAGTACTTCTAGGGCTGTTTAAATTATCGTAATTTGAAATTTTTTAGAGTAATTTCATTAAAATGAAAAAAATGTTCTACCCACGGGTCGTCATGGGTGCAAAAGTATATATATGGTTAAAGAGGACACTTTCGCCTTTCTCCGTGCGGTATACGTTTTTTGTTCCCTTTTGTTCCCTGGAAGTTCTATTCTACTAAATTTGAAATTTGAGAAAAATATAATAGTTTCATATGTATTTCGTAACTCCCCTAATATTAAATGGTAGAGCAGTGACCACTTATAATGACTAAAGACTATAATTCTCTCAACAATATAAAAAAGACCGCAGGTTATTATCGATTTTTGATAAAAAACCAAAAAAAAAAATCACCTTTATTTATAAAAAAAGAATAATAAATTATGTTTTTTTTAAATTTCATTCAATAAAATTAGCTGAAGCTATTTGTTAAAGAATGATAGAGAATGTGTTATCATATAGCCCACCGTTTCTTTTTTTGCTAAGTGGTGCAACGCTAAATTTTACACCTTCCTAAATAATGTTTCAATATAAATTTAATATATGACCACAAAAATAAGAAACAATTTTCTACTTTCATAAATACGATTCAGATATAATGATAATTGCGATTCTGCGGTATGTTAATGGAACACCTTTTGAGGTCAATCAGCAATCAACGATGCAAATTAATAGTACTTACCACTGCTGCTATTCTCCAACTACATCCAACTACAATATGAACAAGGCAAACAGTCCTTGAAATCCAACCTCAACATAGCTGAATAGATAAGAACTCAAGTAAAATTAACTTCGCAACGTAAATATGTATGTGCAGTCAGCCAAAAACGTGGCAAATGCTCAATTAGTTTTGGAATTTTTTTGTTATTCTTTAAGGTGCTTATTTGTCATACAGGTTGTGAATCAAATTTGTTTTAGCATAAAATATGACCAACTATCATTGCGCGCAGTCCAACTTAAACAAACCTGAAAAAACAAAATGGATTTATGCATTTTCACTATTTTAGGTTGAACAGCAAAATAAGTCAATTCAAATAATTAATAACAGAATCAATCTTTATATGGAGAATAAAGCAATTAGAACATTAAGAACACAGGTGCCAAAAATATGTCTTCTATTGCAAGTAGTTTGGGTTTACCCTTCGAAAATCAGATATTGGCCCTGTTATGCAATGAATTTAAATCTCACTTTTCATAGGTAGATCTGTTGACATTTCCAATACTATTAGCAATTATCAGCAGAGTTTGACCGTTAATAAAAAAACCTGGTTCGGGAAAAAAAAGTATTAGGACATCCGGTAGAACAGCAGCCCAATAAGCCCACAGCTCCCAAATTTTCTACACATAAATGCTGTACAAATTTAGGTGCCATAAACAAGGCGTGGATATTAAAATTGATATTTGATAAAAAATATTACTGCTGCATAATGAATGTTAAATCGTAAGTACTACAGACAGTTTGCAGCCAACCGTTAAAACTTGTATGTTGTAAATGCTCAGCGAAATGTCGTAGATAAGTTTAGCACCCAAACAAAAGTTCCTGGTATGACAAAGTTTATGCAGTTGTGGCAAAAAATTAAGATCTCTTGTTGCAACGGTCGCTATATACAACGAAATTTATATTGAGTGCTTATAAAATGGATTCCTTCCATACACGATGATTCAATTTAGTTTTCCGCTTTATCTTATTAGAATTGTTGAATCGTTTGTAAAAAGCAGGTATTTTTGTGTTTGCCTATATGACAAATATTCTGATCTCTTAGAGATTCCAGCTAGAGTTCCACAAGGTTCAGGTTTAGGACCAATTTTGTATATGTTATATTGTTCTGATATGTCAGATCTTAATGGTTGTAACTGCGCTACCTATGCTGATGATACCTGTTTATTTTTTTCTTATGAATTTGGTGAAAATATAGTGACCAAATTACAATGTGCACTAGACGAATTAACAAATTATTTTCAAAAGTGGAAAATTAAGATTAATGACGAGAAAACTCAAGCTGTATTTTTAACTCGAAAACGCAAATCTTGTTTCTATCCCACTAATCAATTGTACATAAATGGGACACGAATTCCATGTAGTGAGCTATTGAGTAAGTGAGTGAGTATTTGAGCTACACATAAAAAGACAAACTGAAAAATTCAACATGGCTAGCAATATGCTGTATCCTCTTATAAAACGTGGATCACATTTAAGCCATGAGAACAAAATAATTTTATCTAAAATAGCTTTCCAAACTATTTTGCTCTACGCATGCACAGCTTGGGGTGTTTGCGCTGCGTCCCACACTAAAAAATTACAAATATATCAAAACAAGCTGTTAAAAATTATGCCGAACCTATCATGGCATTTTCCACCCGAATCCTTCACAACGGTAACAATATTAAGCTAATTCGGGACAGAATAAACACTGTCACGAAACGTTTTAAATTTTCCAGTAGTATTTTCACTTATTTCTAATTTGTATAACTAAATAGTATCCATATACCTACATGCACATAGCCTTAGACTGTAAGTTTGCATGTATATGAACTTTAAAACTTATTTTTCTTTCTACCATAAAATATTTTATTTAAACTTAAAACTTATATAAGTAATATAGCAAAATAATATTAATACACAAATACTTTTGTCTCAATGTATTAAATCAAAGGCTTTAAATAAAATTTTATTCTTTCAAAGATATTGTTATCTTTGTAATATGAAATGTTTATATCTTAGACAAAAAGTTTAACAAATAACTAAAACTCTGTAAATTGTGTGATAACAATAGGTTAAGCAATTATTTTAAATAAGTTTTATATATGTATAACTAGAGGACCCCTGCTACTCCGCAGCATTATATTATATTATATTATATTATATTAATTTTTATAATATAATACCAAAATTTGCCAAGAGAAGTTAACGTACAGTAATGCCAAAATATGCCAAGAGAAGTTAACGTACAGTAAAAGTTGAAAGTTGATTGTCCACGCATAACTTTACTCAAACCCATCGAATTTGCCAAGAGAAGTTAACGTACAGTAATACCAATATATGCCAAGATAAGTTAACGTACAGTAAAAGTAAAGTTGATTCTCCACGCATAACTCTCCTCAAACCCAAAGAATTTAACCAATTGATAGCTCAAAAGAAGGAGCTTGATCCACTGAGTGTTCTTAGACCTATGTCAACAGACTACGTTAATTAGAACTCTAGTTATAGAGGTTTGAGAGAAGAAAAATATTGAAAAAAATCTTGAATGCAAAGTTTATTCATAAATTCTTTTAACATATAAGATGGTATAATCGATTCCTTCCTTTCATAACCGAGTGGAATGTATCAACATATTTTGGTCCTGAATTGGTATCCTGTCACTACGGTAAAGAAGTAACTGAGTGGTACAAAAACAACTGCGTACCAAGGGAGGAAGATCCTCGAAATTATTCGGATATTGGGATCTTTTGAAAAAGGGGTTTCCCAAAATATTGAATAATTTATTACAGTTTATGAATGCTAAGATTTTTTTGATCTCACTTCTTATCTGGGATATGTTGAATGTTCTGGCCAGTTCCGAAATTAAAAACTACAAAACGGTTATATTTTAGAAAACAATCTATACATTGGCTCTAAATATTTTTTAAAATATGACTTAAAAGAATAGCACATACGAAATTAAAACGTTCCATGTAATAATTTACTTTGAAATTTCATAGCGAAACAAATAATATCCAGTAATGACTCACTGATCTGCTAGTATACTGGACAGCTTATTTTATTTCGTTGTACGTATACGTATATATATGAAAATAATTTGAACAAACGTTGTTGTTCTATATTTTAGTTTGTTATATTGGAAGAGGCTTAAATAGTATAACTTTTGCTTGAATTCTCATTTGGTTGTTTTCAGCAAATATATATGAATTTAACTTTTTACCAAACAAACTATCTACTGCTTTTGGTTACTGATGAGGGTTGGTGACTCTTCCCGAAACAGCTGTGTAACCTGTCATGAATATAGATCAATTTTTGAAACAGATGTGCTAATGCTTTTGCTTTATTTAAAGTAAAAACATTTGATTTTGAGCCTGAACAATTTCAAACTCAATCTTTAAATTGATAAAAATCGAAAACAAGATTTTTTATTTTTATAAAAAATAATAAAATTAAAATTACAAACGGAAAATTTAAAAAATAATAGGGACGAACATTAATTTAATATATAGTTACGCATGGTAGAGCAAATGACTATGAGGTAGTCCTTTGTTTCAATGATGTCATTCGAAAATTTTGAGAATAATTTCCGCCCATATCACAAAACACAAATATTTGGCGTAGCTGTATATGTTGAAAAATGCTCAGTTGGTCCCCATAATTTTTTCTGCTTCACTTCATACCACTGTGTGGACAGGGTATAATGGGGCAGCGATGACGTTTGTAACTACCAACAATATATGAAAAAGACACACATTTTACTAAACCTATCAAAGCAGAATCACTTTGTGAGTCGATACGTCCGTACGTCTGTTTGTCCATGAATATATTGTTATCTATATTTTGAAACAGATGGATGAAATTTATTGAAATTGATAAAGAACGGCGAATGATCATGCGATATAAATGACCTTACAAGACCTTACTTCTATTGTCATGTAGTAGTAAAAAAATAAACCCTATTGAACAATACTTAGTCATAACCGACATATAAAGCTGTTTCCCGAACTTCGCTAAAGTCTATCCAAATAATAAGATATTGCACAGATTTTCCTCAAATTTGGATTACTGACGTTTTTATAAATAATCTAACACACAAAAGGTTTTATTTAAACAAAGTTTTTATTAAAACTATTTCTTTCCTTATGCATATAGGTTTGAATCTCTTCGTGACTGTGCGTGACTTTCCGAGACTATTTTAAAATTAATATTTGGCCACAACAAGCCTCTGGACGAAGATTTAGATTGACTGGATGAGGGGAAATGGGGTTTAAATCACTCCGTGGCTATGCGTGAATATGCGTGACTGTGTTTAGCTCTCTTAAAATTAATCTTTGGCCACAAAAAGTCTATGGACAAAGTTTCAGCTCGATCGGTTGAGGGGAGTGAGGTTTTCATCTATCCATGAGTGTGCGTGACTATATCAGAGTTAATCTTTTTATCTCAAGTTTCAGGCCTATTGGATAAGGGTAAATTGGTTTTAATTCACTCCGTGACTGTGCGTGACTATTTCGAAGTTAATCTTTTTTACAGCCAACATATGGACCAAGTTTCAGATTGATTGCATGAGGGTAAATCCCTTCTAAATCTCTCCGAGACTGTGCGCGACTATGCGTGACTATGCGTGGCTACCCCAAAATTAGTCTGTAGTCCCAGCAAGACTATTGGCCAAGTTTCAAATCAATTGGATAAGGGGGAATGGGGTTGACCCACAACAGACAGAGAGTATGAGTTAAAAGAAATTAGGTCAGGCTCGATCAATTTTATAACCCATGAACCTTTCATATATGAACCTTTTCGTACCTGCAGGTAAAAATTTTAATAACAATGCTACTCAAGTTTGGTTTATGCTTGTTTTCTGTATCCAATTGGTTAGAACTAAGAGCCTTTCACTAAACTATTTGTACAGAGAATCATATATTCAGTAAAACTAATAATATGCCAGTAGAGCGTTTACCATCAGTTTTATCAGTGCAAAGTGTAAAAAAAAAAAATGTTATCTCTCCCGCGCAAATTGCATCGCGTTCTAACTCTCTCTTTGCAAAAGTGCAAACAATACCACACTCATGGAGTTCACACGGGTCTGAAAGTAGTCATTAAAGGAATAGATTCCTCTGTAGACCCATCAGAATTACAAAAGGCTTTAGAGACTGAGGGCTTTAAGATAAAAAATGTCTCAAATATCAGAAATCGTGAAAATATTCCCCAACCCTTACTTCGAGTTGAGTTTGAACCCGGAGACGTTATCCTAAAAAATGGTGAGCCACATCCAATCTATCGCCTTAGATTTTTGCTCCATCACAGAGTTAGTGTAGAAGAACCCCATAAACGTAAGGGACCACCTCAATGCTTAAACTGCCAATAATATGGACATACTAAGGCTTATTGCCATCTTAAATCTGTTTGCGTAATGTGTGGTGAGTTTCACCAGTCGAGCAAATGCGACAAATCGCGGAATGACCCATCAGTAAAAAAATGCAGTAATTGTAATGTGAACCACACCGCTAATTATAGGGGTTGCCCAGTATATACGGCAGTATTGCACTCTGTTCCCTATAGAGGACAAGCCTCACGTACCCATACCTCACTAACCCAATACCCTAATTTATCGCAAAACGATCAGAGCAAAATCAATGCTCGCTCATACTCAAATGCTTTGAGATCCAAATCGCACCCTTACCCAAATGCTCAACCAAACCCACAAAATACTAACCCGAATACCCAACCTCATACAAAAACCCAAGCTAGTCCAGATAATGTTCAACCACAAATGAAAAGTTTTAGTAAACTTGAGTCAACACTAGACACTCTAGTCAAAACAATTAATACCTTTACTAGCTCAATAAACAATATGATGCAAGAGATGATGAGAATGCAGCATCCAAGCATCCTTTTTGGGGATCGAGGCTGATTACCCCAAAAGGTCGTGTATTATTTGAAACTATTTCAAAATTGAGCATGGAAGTTATTTCCGGAGGAGAACCCACTTACTGGCCGACTGATCGGCAAAAAATACCAGATCTAATAGACTTCTGTTTATCAAAGGGGGTGTCCAGACAACTTGTACAAGTAGAATCATCACTGGAACTCTCATCTGACCACACTCCCACAATTCTTACCATTTTGAACACAAACAATGTTGTTCGCCCGAGTTCCGGAATAACAAACTGGTTAAAATATAAAAAATTTATTAGTACCCATTGTACAAAAAATATTCCGCTCAGAACACCTAACGATATCGACCTCTCCATCAAAAATCTTGAATTAAATCTTAAAACAGCTGCGCAACTCGCCACTAAACCCTCACGACACACTAGACCATATACTATTTCATCTGCAGATGTCGAACAACTACTGAATGAAAAGCGTTGACTCCGAAGAGAGTGGCAACGACACAGATCTCCACAACTTAAAGCTCAATTGAGGGAATCTACAAAAAATCTACAGAGACTGCTACAATCTAAGAAACTCGCATCACTAAATGCATACCTTGAAAGTTTGGACTCTACCCCAAACACTGACTACTCATTATGGCGTGCTACAAAAGGTCTAAATAGACCAGCCATAAGTAAGCTTCCTTTGCGAAAGCCAAATGGGGAATGGGCTCGCAAGGATTCTGAAAAAGGAGAGTTGTTTGTAGAACACTTAAAAAATGTGTTCACCTCTAACATTTCACACAATATAGTAGAGTTGCCAACTCTTATACCCCAGAACGAAATAGCTAACCCAATCAGATTTAAAATGCAAGAGGTCGAAAGGGCAATTGTTGACTTAAACCCAAAAAAAGCACCAGGGATCGATAAAATTAGTAATAAGATGCTTTTAGAATTACCCCGGGTGGCTTTGATAATAATTCTTTATATTTTCAATGCTATTTTACGTCTTGAATATTATCCCTCAGAATGGAAAGTTTCCCTTGTCACAATGATAGCCAAGCCGGGCAAAGATAATACAAAAGTCAAGTCGTATAGACCAATCACCCTTTTGTCGAACATGTCAAAGCTGTTTGAAAAATTGTTCGTGGATAAATTAACCTTAGCCGTTCAACAAAACAATTCAATACCAGACCACCAGTTTGGGTTTAGACAACAGCACAGCACCATTCAGCAAGTACACAGGCTGGTTACTGTTATCAGAAAGGCTTTTGAAGAAAAGAAATACTGCTCTGCCCTTTTTATCGATGTTTCACAAGCATTTGACAAAGTTTGGCATGAGGGTTTACTCTTTAAAATTAAACGCTTGCTACCACCCAATACACACAAGCTCTTAGAAAGCTACATCAAAGGCAGGCACTTTAGTGTTAAAGAAAATAGTTTTATAAGCACTCCACAAAATATAAATGCCGGAGTTCCACAGGGCAGTATTTTGGGGCCATTATTGTATTTACTCTATACTTCAGATTTACCAACAAATGTTTATACCCACACTTCTACTTTTGCTGATGACACGGCAATCTTAAGTGTTCATGAGAACCCAACAATAGCGTCTCAAAGATTACAAACTAACATCTCTCAGTTAGAAGCTTGGTTAGAGAAATGGAAAATTAAAGTAAATGAACAAAAATGCATTCATATTACGTTTACCTTACGAATGGAATCTTGTCCAACAGTTCGTATTAATGATCAGAACACACATGTTAAATATCTGGGCATTCATATTGAACGTCGAATTAGATGGAAAGCTCATATAGATGCTAAAATTACCCAAATGAAATTGAAAACTGTACCACTAACATGGCTTATAGGTAGGAACTCTAAACTTAGCTTAGACTGTAAATTACAGATTTACAACTCGATTATAAAACCCATATGGAGCTATGGTATTCAGATATGGGGAACTGCCTCGGCTTCCAATGTTGAAAAAAATACAAAGAAGGCAAAACAGACTGTTGATTTGAATACTTATTGTTAGTTCACTTAAATTTTGTGAAGATCCAATAAATAAATATGATGAAAAAAAAGAAAAAAAAAAAATGGAGTTCACAATGCACAACACCAAACTTAACTTCATATACATCGAAAAATAATTTTTCTTTCCCTTTACCTCAACCTACCGGCCTTTTAACAGGTAGTACCAGTATTGTTCAACAGTTACAATTCAATCATGTGCAACTACTACTTTTACAACATCATCAAATCTCTTAATCACACCAATCATATCAGTATGTAATTCTCTCTTTACTACTACTCCCATTAATACACAGAATATTAGTTCATAAAATAATATAAAAAAGAGCAAGCGAGCGAAGCTGCTTAAACAAAATGTCAGCAAAGCGAGTGCTATATCAAGCAAATGATCACGTCATAAAAAAGTCGGCAGTGGTTGCCTCAAATGGTGCTGTACCTAAAATAACTTAAGTGGATTCCATAACAGATAAAACGTTAGCAGTGATTGATGAAAACAAAATATCCTCAGAAATCGATAATCAAACAAAAAAAAATCATCAACAAAATTGAGAAATTAAATAAACGACATGGGTCAAGTCCAGACTCTGTAACACCAAATAAAATTAAGCGGCCGAAAATTGTAGGTTATTGGCTACAACATAGCAATAAAGAGTCAAAGAAGCAAAACTGGTTTGCATTTGTCACAGGCGAAGACTTAGAAGCAAACCAGGCAGAAACCCAAGTAAAACCTATAAAGCCATCACCTATAAAGTGGAAAATATGCAAGCTCTCAATGAGCTTTTAATCCAAATAGCACCAAATGAATGTGACATGAAGATCTAGAAACGAGATTAAGTAAAGATTCAACCCGTTAATTAAACATCGTACTCTGCCATTACAAAGGCACTACAAGATTAAAAGTGACAGAAACTTCAACGTCGTTCTTAGAGCAATGCATTATTCAACACCTGTTGATGGAATAAAGCAGGAACTTATATCAAAAGGCCATTAAGTGATAAATATAAGCAGTATCATTGACAGAAAAACAAAAAAACCCAACTTCCATGTTCTGGATTAACCTCAAAACTAGTCAAAACAACAAAGAATTTTATCAAATTATTTCAATGTTGCACACAAAAATAGTATTTGAATTCCCCAAGTCAAAATATGTAATACCAAAATGTACGAATTTCCAAAGATATAGACATACCAAAAAATTCTGTAACCATTCCTCTCGTTGCGTAAAATGCACTGGAAATCGCCACACCAAAGACTGTCAAAGAACATCTAAATCAAACGATGTCAAAAGTGTTTAATGTGAAAAAAATCATCCAGCTAACTATAAAGGTTGCCAAGTTTACAGGGATCTACAGAATAAATTATACCCTAAAATTCGAATTAAAGAACAGTCACAACCAACAGCTCAAGATTAAACAACAAATTTAACCATCACTGAAAAAATGCAGAACCAAGTCAAGTCAACCCATCAAATATATGCCAGTGTAATCACGAACACAAATCCTGTAACTCAAAATACTCAGTCGTCGTCGTCTCTTGAAAATAGAGTCGAGTCAATGATGAAAACTCTTATGCAACAAATGAGTACTATACTTAATCTATTAACAGCACTTATTAATAAAACATCAAATGTTTCACTTAACTATAGCAGTATGGAATGCAAATGGTGTAATACACCATATACTAGAGTTAAGATCATTTATTTCTGAAAACAATATTGACATTCAGCCCAATTACGAATATTCTCAAGGAATTTCTTTCTCACGGAAAGTACTTTTCTCGAGATAAAAATCCTCCAATTATAAATTCCGCATGAACAAAAAAAGAATAAGTGGCATCATCGAATTTCGAAGCCAGTTTGACAATTAATTTTTTTTTTATTTTTTTTTGTGTGTGCAAACAAAAATAAATTTATTTTAAATCTAGAGCTATTGCATTATTGTATAAGCAGTGCTGATCGTATTGATTGCTTTTATTATTTGGTGTGTAATATGATCACTCTTTATATTTTATTACCCAAAAATGTTGGTAATGTTGACTTATATTCTATGCTACACCATTTTTCTTGACTTTTTCTTTATCATGTAGGTATATGAACCGAAATGGATTACTTTTAAGTTTCAAATCATAGATGGATCGTTGTTTTTCGACAACTTCAATTTGGAAAGTTGTATGAAAATAGTACCTTATACGCCAAGTGCAAAAAGAAAGCCAGAAACCAAACAATCTATATATATAAAATTCATTTTCTATTTGTTTGTTTGTTTGACCGCTATACAAATTATTATTTTTCAGCGGATTTCTCTGAAATTTGGTACACACGATCTACGTACTCCAGGAAAGGTCGCCATATGATTCCTACCGGGCGCGTACTTCTACGCCCACTTTTTGTATACAATTCATATTCTGTTTTTTGGTACATTTGTTCGCTACACACTACACTACACTATACAAATCTTAATATTTCAAGGGAATTCTCTGAAATTTGATACACACGATCTCTATACTCCAGGGAAGGTCACCATATGCTTCTTACAGGCCACGCCTACTTTGCGTCCACTTCTGTGTATATAAAATTTATTTTTTTCCTTTTATTTGTTTCTTTGTTTGATTGCTATTTTATTTTTCAATCGCTTTCTCTGAAATTTGGAAAACGCCATCTCCCTACTCCAGCAAAGGTCACATTATATATCTTTCTTGCCACGCCTACATTTACGCCCACTTTTTTAAATTCATTTTCTGATTTTTTGTTATATTTCTTCGCTATACTGATTTTTATTTTTAACTGATTTCTCTGAATTTTGGTTTACACGGGAATAACTTCACGGTGAACAAATTCCCCAAATTTAAATAAAAGGTCCCCAA
The DNA here is from genome assembly GCA_963682025.1 of Cordilura impudica. Lineage (NCBI taxonomy): Eukaryota > Metazoa > Arthropoda > Insecta > Diptera > Scathophagidae > Cordilura > Cordilura impudica. Next base: position 107,372,082 of record OY821517.1, read on the forward strand.
AAGAAATGAAAAAATTCTCCATTTTTTTCAAAAACAAAATAAAAAATTGACTTATTCCCCAAATTCGTTCTTAATTTTTTACATATTTTTATTTAATGAATTTTGTTATATATTTATTTTAATGAAAATTTGCAAACTGCTCTCGATATATGTCCTACAATAAACGCATTTAAAATGAGTTTTTTTTAATAGAATCATTTCGGTGCGCGGAAGCTACGCGCTCGCGGAACACAGCTCAGCTAAAATATCGCAATGATCTGAAAAATATACTTTAGCGATTAAAATAAGTTAACGAGAACTGCGTGGCAGCACGGGTGTAGCCGCCTAACGCTAGGTGCGGCGCGCGGACGCAGACGCGACGAGCTCTCGGAACACAGCTAAGCTATAATATCGGAATGATCTGAAAAATATACCTTGGCGATTAAAATAAGTTAAAAACAACTGCGCGGCAGCACGGGTGTGGCTGCCAAACGCACGGAAGCTGACGGGGGTCGGTCGCGGAACACAGCTCAGTGAAAAGTCTTATGATAAATTTTATCTACGTCTGTGAAATAATTACCTGTTGATCAAAATAGGCCACACATATACTATAAGCAGTTGCTTAATGAAACCTTGCGGCACAATTTTATACGTAGCATTACTTTTTAATTTTTGAAACTTCTATGAATTTGACTTCTCTGCTCAATGGCGATCACTTATTGAATGAAGTAATTAAATTTTTAAAAGTTCTGATTCCTCTAATTTGCAAACGATTCCGTTGTATTGGATGTTTATAAATAAACTAAAAAAAACTTAAAGCGGTTTTGCAGCTTATTTTCGAAACATTTTTGCTGCAGCATCTTATAAAAATTTTTAAATTAAAAAATCAAAAAATTTTTAATTGAAATAAAAAACGAATTTACTGCCCATACAAATTTTTTGGGGAGAAAGTTCATTTTGTTGGGGAATTTGTTCATTAGGGACTAAGTACTTAGCGCCTGGTAATCATAGTGAGCCATTTTTAAGTCAAAAGTCTTTGGATCCCGGGCAAGACCGGGTAAAAATAGCTAGTTATGCATATTCTGTAAATGGTAGGCTATGGGGTTTTGATGCTGAAGTTGATGCCGGTGCTGATTTTGTTCATATTTAGCCTTTGGTTTTCTCAAATGACAAAAGGCTTTGGTGCGCAACAGCTATGCAAACAGCAGGAGTACGTGTTACTAATACTACTTCATCGCACGTGCATAGTATCAGGGATGATTTCTTGATTTATTTCCATTGCATATTGAGAAACTCATTTTAGAAAACACGAATGCATTTGGCGGGCTAAAGAATGAAAACCATGAAGAAGTCGATGCGTCATGCGTACTTGGCTGTTCTGATATTGGCTGGCGTCCATAAGAAAGTTGAACGTTATTGAATATATACGAATAATGAGCTGTTCGATGTCTCTTTCGGTCCGCTGACGAAAATTATACGCCTCGGTGATACAATAAGTCGTCTACAAAACAGAAATTTCCTCTAATTCGTCATCTGTGGTATATGTGGGCTGAAATTTTACCAATACTTTTCAGTACCTACGTCACTTAGTTTGGCGAGGGTAGGGTTTTAGTTTCAGCGGATTTGAAGAAAAATGTGATTTTTCATACTTTTCCAACTGTTAGGCTACATCTTTTTGGTGTTTTCATATTCCAAATATCTTTTGTCAAAATATTATGCTATGTTAAAGGCTAAATTGAAACATTTTAAATTATCTCCCTTTAAGTCGAAAAATAATGAGTTGTCAAATTTATATAAATTTTAATAAATAAACTCACAAACGTTTTTATATATAAATATTCTAACGAAAAAGAAGGAAAAAGCCGCTACATTGTTGCATGGTGGCCGCACAGCTCATTCAGCACTCAAATCACCGTTAAACGTACAAAAAAATGAGAATGCCGTCTGTAATATCAAAAAACATTCCGGTATGGCAAAAGTTCTGCAAAAATGCAGTATTTATACCCTATACCACTATGTGGTTTGGGTATAATGACTTTGTGCTGCTGTTTGTAACAACCAAAAATATTTGACCTACACCCATCTTTAATTATACCGATCGAATCAGAATCACTTTCTGAGTTGATTTAACAATGTCCGTCCGTCCGTCCGTCCGTCCGTCCGTCCGTCCGTCCGTCCGTCTGTGTGTCCATGTAAAGCTTGTAATCAAACTGCAGGTCGCAAATATGAATATATTGTGATGAAATTTGGTATATAAGCTTTTATCGGCCATGGGATGAACGCTATTGAAATTGGTGAGAATCGGTCCATGTTCAGACCTAGCCCCCATACAAATTACCCATATGAGATCGACATAAATTGCCATAAGATCCAAATTGTCATATAGATCTTACTCAAATTGGGTTTGTATGCGTTCATTACATCCACTAATGAGTAGTCCAAAAATGATCCCTTTGACCCCATATGGAGCTGCTTCCCGATCTTCACTTAAATCTATTAAAAAACAAAAATATTGCACTGATTCTTCTCAAATTTTGTTTCTACATATTTTTGAAAAATACAAGAGACTTTAACAAACATGATCAGGATCGGTCCATTTTTGGACCTAGTCCCTTTATAGATATAGCATCCGATATGAACTTTTTCATGTCTGCAGCCAAAAAAATTAATAAAAATCCCACTCAAATTTGGTTTTTGCTTATTTTCAATGTCCAGTTAGTTGGGCCTAAGTGATAGGGTTTCTAAACGCATGGTATATGGTATCGTATAGTCGGTCTAGACCGACTATAATTTTCTTACTTGTTTTCCATTTACAATGTTTAATTTTTATACCCTATACCACTATGTGGTTTGGGTATAATGACTTTGTGCTGCTGTTTGTAACAACCAAAAATATTTGACCTAGACCCATCTTTAATTATACCGATCGAATCAGAATCACTTTCTGAGTTGATTTAACAATGTCCGTCCGTCCGTCCGTCCGTCCGTCCGTCCGTCCGTCCGTCTGTGTGTTCATGTAAAGCTTGTAATCAAACTGCAGGTCGCAAATATGAATATATTTTGATGAAATTTGGTATATAAGCTTTTATCGGCCATGGGATGAACGCTATTGAAATTGGTGAGAATCGGTCCATGTTCAGACCTAGCCCCCATACAAATTACCCATATGAGATCGACATAAATTGCCATAAGATCCAAATTGTCATATAGATCTTACTCAAATTGGGTTTGTATACGTTCATTACATCCACTAATGAGTAGTCCAAAAATGATCCCTTTGGCCCCATATAGAGCTGCTTCCCGATCTTCACTTAAATCTATCAAAAAACAAAAATATTGCACTGATTCTTCTCAAATTTTGTTTGTATATATTTTTGCAAAATACAAGAGACCTTACCAAACATGGTCAGGATCAGTTCATTTTTGGGCCTAGTCCCCATATAGATATAGCATCCGATATGAACTTTTTCATATCTGCAGCCAAAAAATTAATAAAAATCCCACTCAAATTTGGTTTATGCTTATTTTCTATATCGAAGTAGTTGGACCGAAAGATAGGGTCTCTAAACCATGGTATAGGGTATCATATAGTCGGTCTAGACCGACTATAATTTTCTTACTTGTTTTATTTGGGATGAATGTACCATGGCTCACAAACATTGTGATTTGATTTGATAAAAGATTTGAAAGGCAATGAAAGATTTTTTGGTGAAGCTCTCATTTTATTATCTGGAGATCTTCGTAACACATTTTATATAGGTATATACAGATTCTAACTAAAATAAAAATTCATTGAGGGCAAAACAACGTTTGCCGGGTCCAGCTAGTATTATATATTTGTGGAATTATTTCGATAAAAGTTGTTGATAATATTTCAATGATTCTAAAAAATAATATTCTGGACATATTTTCTGCAATTAACCCGTGGGATACGCAAAATGTGTCCTAGTTTTAATTTTTTTTTCAGAATTATTATATTCATATAGATGTATATTGAGGGCTTATATTCAAAAAGTGCTAACTATATTTGACAACAATATTAATTTTTGATTTTAAACTGTTCTCTGATATAACTGTCAATATAATATTAATTTTGATATCATACGTTATTAGTACGACTATTTCTTAATAGATATTGTAGCAAATCAATCGGCAAATACATTCAGATCTTATTAATATATTAGTTTTACACGCTCTCATTAAAATATTTATTGATGCAAATATGACTTTGTGAATATAACTAATTAATCTAAATATTTTCATTAAATAGCGAATAAATTTGAGAATTTTATGAATACATTAAATTTGCTTTATTTAAAAAAAAAATCCTGATGAAGAAAATATTTATAGATTTTCATATACATTCAATATGACGTCAAAGGTACCCCTCGGGTTAAGTAAAGAAAATTATTTTTTAGAATTATTAATCGAATTGTATCGAAATCCTTCTACAAATCTATAATATTAATAAACAAGACGATTTCTTGTGACCGATGTAAGTTTCACAGTTTTACCCCGATTTTGACAAAAGATTTATCATTTGAAAAGAATTTTTTTCGTTGTTACCCAGATTTACAGATTTTCGAAGTCTGGAATATGTTTTAGAGTTAAGATCGTTAAGTTGCTACTAATACATACATAAAATTATACAATGTTATGTGTTTGCTTATTAAATATGTTAATATGTTTATGTTAATGTGTTGAGTTTGTTTTCTTCATTTAAAATGAGATGAATTGTGAAGAACACCTTTAGGGTCTTTATTAAATTAAAAAAATAAAATTTCCAGAATTTGCACTCGAATTTCGAGTGCTGGAATCTGCTAGTATATATTATTTCGATACTTTAATGTAAAAAAATTTAAATACCCTTAAATTTGAACCTTGACCTTAAAGGCGACAGTTTATAGGTTTTCAATTTAACCTTAATTTAAAGAATTGAGAACTTATAGCAAGTAGTATAATATTTTGACAAAAGATATTTGAAATATGAAAACACCAAAAAGATGTAGCCTAACAGTTGGAAAAGTATGAAAAATCACATTTTTCTTCAAATCCGCTGAAATAAAAACGCTGCCCTCGCCAATTAAGAACAGAACAGCACACCTACAATATTTGTCATTTTTAATTACATATATCTTGTTAATAAGACGTTAAAGTCCAATCGTTGATTTCGGAAAATTTCTTGAACAAAATTTTTGAAAAAGTAAAATTGGAAATTTTGAAAGAGTGCTAAAAAGACGTACCGCTTCGACATTAATTTAGAACGGGATAACAAAGACGAGATGCAAAACACTTTACATGAGATCATTTTGGGATCAGAAAAAATGCAAAGATATTGTTCTTGTAAATTATTTCAATGTCTTTAAAAATGTGAGCTTGATTTTCTTAATCAAGTGGTCTGCGGCGCATTTATTGCCTGGTGAACTTGATTTAACTTGGCTGTTTTTCCACCGACAAGAGACTTTGTTATTCTATTAGAAAGATAATTTACTCTAGATTATGGTTTAATCATTAATTTAATTGAAACGTAATTATTAATAAAAATTTTTGTGAAAAACGATTGTTTTTTTTTTTTTATTATTTTTACATATAAATTCATAGTTGAACTTTGAACTCAATGCGCGTCCAGAAAGCATTGGCTCAAATTTTTTACACTAAATTTTTACGCATAATCTAAAACGCGCCAACTTTTGGTACAAATAACACACTACATATCGACTTCTTTATTAAAACAGAGCCAGAAGAGGTCAATACAAGTAACGAACGCTATTCACACCGTCTATCATAGCATCCATATACCTTAGCTGCAGATCTGTTGAATATATCTTCTACCCAAAGAAGACTAAGAAGATTTCCGCTAACACAGCTAATTGTTACATTGTAAAAGAAAATGCTGAATATCTTTATATATAGATTTCAAAATAAATTGGAGTTAAAAAAATATATTTTCGATCCAGATCGACTAGTGCTTTAACTTTAAGATTTATTATAATTTGAATTGTAATAAATATGAAAGAAATAAATAAATAATACTTTTCGTTTCTCATAGTGTATCCATTTCTCATTACCAGTGACTATACGGTGAAGAAAATTTTTTCGTTTATGCCTGGCAAGTAGTATTTCAATTGTGGGAAATCGAGATTCATTGTTTTGAGTCAATCGCTATTATTAAAAGTGATGTGAAATTGCATATCGAGTCACTTTAAATATAGATGGTAGTTCTTCTGGCATTTAGCACGAATACTGATCCAATAATGATTGCAATTCCATGTGTTCATGCATTTCCGTCATTCCTCCTCGTTCGTTGACTACGATGTGAAATTCACTGTTTGTAAATCTTTTGAAACCACTTACAACAACTTCTCTCTCTTACCATACCACCTTACCATAATCATATTTCATTCAAATTCAAGAAGAAACGCAAAGAATCTCGCATATGACATCTTCGGCATTTTTCAATAAAAACGTATAAGATTCTGCTATAAAATTCGGTAATATTTCAAGTTTATGTTGTAGAAATCTGAAAATTTAAACACAACTTATTGGTGGTTCGATCTTTAGATAGCCCAGTTAACGAAACTGTCCTATTGAACGGATACCTGATAAATGAGAGAAAAGCGGCGTTATGCACGTGCATTTCTGTGCATATTTTTTTATATTATCATTATATATACTTTGGACAAGGTCTGACCAGGCAACATTCGTCCTATGGCAGATAGCAGCTTATATACCAAATGTCATTACATTATATTCATATTTGCGACCGTCAACACACAAATAAAAATATAAGTTAAGTTAAAAAAAATTGAGGCGTTATGTGGGTTAATCGGCGGTAATTTATGGATACACCTGATACTCAATATTTTGAATTTTTGGTACATTTAGGTACAACTATGGCTAGGAATGGTCCGACATGGTTCCTTTTTGAGTTACTAGTTAATGCGTGTAATAAATATATAAAGGGTTTTTCAATAAGAGCGATACAAAAGCTTTTTTAAATAAAACAAAAACGGTTTTGGATATCAATGAAATTCTTTATTCCTGTGAAAGTGCGTTCGATGCTATTATGTATGGAAATCGATCTCTTTTGCATGGCCACCACGGGCACGCTTGCAGTAGTCCAGACGCTGAACCCAATTTTCGACGGTTTTCAAGCATAAATCGGCCGATACTGCTGCAATTTCACCTTCGATATTCGTACGAAGTTCATCAATCCTCGCCTCGCTGCCTTGTTGGCATAGACCAAAGGCTTGATGTAGCTCCACAGGAAATAGTCCAACGGCGTCAAATCGCACGACCGAGGCGGCCAATCGACTGGACCATTTCGTGAGATAACACGTTCTCCAAACTTGGTTTCCAATAAATTGGTTGTGACATTCGCTGTGTGGCTTGTGGCGCTGTCCTGTTGGAACCACATGTCCTCCAAGTCCATATCATCCAATTGGGGCCAAAAATGTTCGGTTATCATTGAACGGTAGCGATTCCCATTCACAGTAACGTGCCGGTCTTGATCATCACGGAAGAAGTACGGCCCAATGACGCCGCCGGCCCATAAACCTCACCAAACCGTAATTTTTTCAGGATGCAATGATGACTCATGGAGTACATGTGGATTGCTGTATGACCAATAATGCATATTTTGTTTATTGACGAAGCCATTCAGCCAGAAATGAGCCTCATCGCTGAAGATGATTTTTCGATGCAAATCCGAATCATTTTCAAGTTGTTGCTCAGCCCAATTTTCGAACATACGACGCTTCTGGTGGCGGCTTCAGTTCTTGCGTCAATTTGATCTTGTAAGGGTGTAGACCAAGGTCTTTTCGCAAAATTCGCCACAACGACATCACAGAGATGCCCAACGCTTGAGAACGACGTGTGAGAGACACATTTGGGCTTTCTTCAACTGAAGCCTCAGCGGCAGCAATATTCTCGACACTACGGGCACTTCTTTGTCTCACTGGCACGGGAACATTTTGTACTATGCCTGTGGATTCAAATTTTTCCACTAGACGCTCAATTGTTGATCTGCTAGGACGATTATGACGACCATAAATTGGACGTAGCGCTCTTAGCGTTGAGGCCACTGACTCCGAAATTCGGTAGTAAATTTTAATAATTTCGGCTCGTTGTTGGCTTGTATATCTTTCCATCATGAAATAGCAAACCCTACTGAAGAGAAATGTCAAAAGAGCGGCAAGAAATATGGCGTCGTTTTCTGTCCCTGTCTTTCTGCTTTTGTAGCGTTCCTGTTGAAAAACCATTTATATATCAAATTTGACAAGATATATATAACAGTTTGGATCTTAGGGTAATTAGGTAGATCTCATAGAAGTCATTTGTATGGGGACATAATATGAAAATGCACCATTTTACATCAATTTTAATTCAAACATGTAACAAAGTTTACATGGACACACAAATAGACAGGCATAAGGGCAGGCGGATACACAGACGGACGGACGGACAATGGCAAGTTATCTCAGAAAGTGATTCTGAGTAATACTTTGAAGAGCTTTTCTTCAAAAACATTAAGCTATATTTAATTTAAATCCGATCAGGGCAGTACTATAAAATTTCCAAAGTGTTTGGCTTTCTCAGGTCAAATTTTTTTTATGAGCTTTTATATTTTCTTTATCTTGATATTTGTTCGTTTATTATTTCACCTATAACTCGAAAACCATTGATCGTCTATCACTTAATTTTTAAAAAAAAAATGCATGTAAAAAATAGAAAAAAAAAATACTGATGCGTGTTTCATTTACTACTATAATCGTTCATAAACATAGATCTCTACTTTCTACTAATATATAGACCTAATATTTTTAGAAGATATTAAAATCAATAGTTAACAATTTGAAATTTGTTGTTATAATTTAGTGCATATGGTATTTTAGGTCATTACAATAAAACCTAATTTTCTTGGAATACTATTCAAATTAGAGAGAGATTCTAATTTCCGATTGAGGAAAATCTCAATGTAATGAAGTCTATACGTATTGACAAAAACCTATTACTGTCTTTAAAGAACGTGTATGATGGGTTTAACAAGACTAAAATTGTTTAACTCAAACTGATCAACGCTATGATGGCTATCCAAAGTTAAGCATAGTTGGTCACATTTATAATACCTTAAGTTTGGCTGTCCCATTTTCACAGAAAGTTATTGAACCACATGTAAAGTAAATCGTTCTTATAGTATGCTGCATGTTTTGGAAATATAGTTGTATGTATGCAACGTATTTTTGAAATTAAAAAGCAACCAAACTGAGATCGATAAGCAAACCTTACGCGACACTTAGTACTCGAGAGGAAATGAATAAATTAATTTTCAGGTTGTTGGTAGCGTCATGCAATCATCAGCATCATTCATCGATTGAGGAAATGAATGTAAATCTGCTACATTTACTAACATTATTACTATGTACTAACGCTACTATTCGTACTACTATTTTAGTTGAGAGGTGCGAGGGGGTAAGAAAACACAAATAAGTACTTCAGTTAAATGCTGCCGTTTTACCAGCATACAATTAAGTTGAATAGATTTACTGCTTCATCGTCGTAACGTTTAAAATACAACACAGCCAGCTTCTTGCCACCTATGAGAGAGTCTTTTGTATTCAGTCAAGTAGCGGTAACACATTGAGAATGCGTTGAATTGCGAAAATTAATATTTCACGAGCTGTTGAGAAAGATAAACTTTTTTATATATTTTTTTGTTTAGTTTTTGCATTATTGTACTTATCTTGTTGCCTCTTGCCTCTATCGCATTTTTTAGCAGATTTCGTTTAATAAATCTAAACAAAACCACAATTTAGATTTAACTGCCGTTTTTCAACATCAAGTACTTTTCGTTATGTCTCGTCTTTTTGTTTTTGAAATAAATTCAATAGTTTAAATGTAACATGTCGGTATATTACAACTTAAATAGTCATAAAGAACAGTAGTCACAATCAGTAAATCCTTGATTTCCATTTTGGCTTTTAACCCCCACTATGTAACAATATAATGGCTAGAGGACAATGAAAAGACAATATATTCTCTTCAGTTTTTCGTTGTTCTAAAAATATGAAATAATTTTCGAGTTGGTTGATTGAACGATCTGAATGTTCATAGACTGTTTAAGTTTATACACGAGCTAGTTTAGTTTTCATTGAAATTCTGCCGTGGGGATAATTTAACTTTATTAAATTAATAAAGCAACTCTTGTCAACATAGAAAATATTTAGTTTTTTAGACGCCTATTTATTTATTATCCGCTATACCAGTGTACTAACTATATACAAGCTATTAATATTGGCAGACGGATTGAAAGTTAATAACTTTTCGTAAAGAAATTATTTTCGTTTTTTGTGATAAATTCTTAAAAAAAAATTGATTAATGAAAATTATAGAAAAGTTTGTGTGATTTTTAATTCTGGTTAAAATTAGCTCCCAGAAAATTCCACGTAAAAGAATTAATGAACTATTAGCTTGATTTGCTGCTAGTTTGGCTGACAGATGCGTTAAAGTTAAACCAGTTTCTTCATATATATATGCAATCGAACTATTAAAAATCGACCGATCATGACCGTATTTAGTAAAGTAACTTCACTTCTTCAAAAACGTATAGAAACCAAGTTTGAAAATATCTATGATAGATTTAAACGAACATCAAGAAGCTGTTGTCTAGGGAGCTATCGCTAGAAATGGTCCCACCAGGTTTATTTTTGGACTACTGTTTAGTGGGTATAATACATACAAATAATCGATGCATATATATATAGATATAGTAATATGGATCTTACTACCATTTTATTCGGAGTGATAGGGGCTATATATATGGGAGCTAGGTCCAAAAATTCACCGGATTAAACCAATTTAACCAGTGTTAATCAAATGAATAATAAAAGCTCATATGTTGGGTTTAATCAAATATAATCATTTGCAACCTGTAGTTTGATTAAATAGTTTACGTGGACCGAGGCAGACGAACGGACAGATAGACAGATGTACGGATATACGGACGGACACTGCTAAATCCATTCAGAAACTGTTTATAAGTCAAGGCCAAATATTTTTAGTAGTTAGAAACATCAGCGGAAAGTGGTATAATTAAGTAAAACCTATGCTTTTTTTGACTTTTGATAGATTTAAGCGAAGATCGGAAATTAGCTTAATAGGGGTCTGCGAAAAATATTTTTGAACTGACGATTTATGGACATAAAATAAAACTGTAAAGCAAATATCCTCAAGATAATAGTCGGTAGTAAATTTAGATGTACTTATAAGAGATATTTGTATGGGGTGAGATCTGGGAAAATAATGCATACTATTAACAGGCAAGATGAGTTCTTATGACCGATATAAAAATCTTAGTTACCGACCGATTTTGACCAAACATACCCCATTTTAAAGGTATTTCTTTTCAGATGTCCACCATATTTACCCGCTTGCACCATCTTGAACATTTTGTTGAAGTAAGATGCACATAAAGTTGCTACTAACACATATATAAAATACATTTTAAGCTTCAAATAAAAGGTTGTGCAATAGGCGCTTATTAAATTTGTGTTGAACTGTGAATTGGCTAAGATTGATTAGCATACCTTTAGGCTCTTATAAATTTTTTATAAACAAACCCGGTTATATATACATCTTCTGTGTGTTCAACAAATATTTACAATGGAATGAAAAAAAAAATTTCTTTTCTTAGAATTTGCACTCGAATTTCGAGGGCTGGGCCCTGCCAGTTTTCATTAATATCTCCTTTTAAAAATAATACAAATGCTGATGTATGTTTGATTTTATGAAAAAATATCACTCTGCTCCACAAGTAAATATTAATAATAGATTTCTTTCAATCAAATTAGTCCAACTTGATTTGCTGAAGCTATTGTTGGAAAAGTGAAAACTTGGCAACAAACATCAAGATAAGGAAACTATAGACTAGAAAACGCCAAACTCTTTGGAGATTTCTTTACACTGGCCCAGTACTTTTACCATACCTAGAATTTCTCACACCCCCATAGAATGGCTGTTGCACAGTCCAATTTTGAAAATCTATATATATATGGGGGATTTCATGTCAAGTGCACCAACTTTTGAAATCGATGTCTTCCGATCGGGATGGATAGTAGTTTAGATACAATTTTTCAACAATATCGGTCGAGATCTCTCTGAGTTAGAGGGGATCAAAATTTGACATTTTGGCCAAAAGGTGTTTTTTCTCATCCATTATTCCTAGAAAATTTTCTCCCAAAGAGTTTAGATAGCTATTTCTTCAATATTTCGGAAAAAAAATACTTAAAAAAAAAAAAAATTTGTAGATTTTTTTTTGCTAAATTAAAGCAATTTTTGCTTTTTTTTCAAAAATGTAATTTTTTTTTTTATTATTTTTTTTTTTTTTCATAAGAAAGCTGAGGATTTTTCCTTTAAGAGCTTTTTGGTTGCTTAGTGGGATGGGTGTGGATATCTATCAAAATAAATATTTTGTAACTCAAGACAACGGTTTTTCAATTTTTCACAAATGCAGTATTTTGATTTTTTTCCTATTTGTGTCTAAAACCTTACAAATCTTACAAATAAAACTTATACTGAGAAACTAGACGAACTAAACTTTCCGAAGGTATGTAACATACCTTCATAACATAACAGAAGAGAATGGTTATCTGTAACCTGAAAGAGTTATTTGCAACATTTCAATCTGAACACAAGGATGTTAGAATTGGCTTCACGAAATTAACCCAAATGAGGCCAAAACATTGCGTTTTGGCAGAAAGCAGCGGAACTCACACAGTATGCGTTTGCATTTACCATGAAAATGTTAAACTGATGTTGAAGGAAATCAACTTAAAGTATTTAACAGATGATTCGGCAGAAGATTTACACGATTACCGCGATTGCCTTAAATTGACTATGTGTCCTAATGCAACAACTTCTTGCCACTTAGGTGAATGTACCAATTGCCCGAAAACCACATTCATCAAAGAAAATTTAATCAACTCTTTAGATCGAGAATATATAGAGGAGGTCAAATTTGATTCTTGGATTCAGACTGACAGATGCACATTTAAAACAATCATTTTAAATGTGGATGATTTTGTGGAAGAAATGTGTACAGGCTTGCTAAACTTGAGAAACCATGACTTTTTAGTCAAAGAGCAATGGTCATTCTTCAAGGATTTGAAGATACATTTGAAGTCTGGTGAATTCGTTATTTCATATGATTTCGCAGAAAACTATAAATATGTTCTTCAGGATACTATACAAGGATTCCACTTCAATAACGACCAAGCAACTATATTCACAGTAGTTATTTACTACATGAAAGATGAAAAACTGGAACACAAAAGTATGTCAATCATATCCTACGATTTAAAACATGATACCGTTGCAGTTTTTGACTACCAGAAGATAATACTAAAATATCTAAAATCTAAATTTAGAGTAACGAAGGTATACTACGTTACGGACGGAGCTCCTCAACATTTTAAAAACAAAAGTAGCTTCGCAAATCTTATGGCTCATGAAAAATGATTTTGGAATGCCAGCTGAGTAGCATTTTCATCCTACTGCTCATGGTAAAGAAGCATGTGATGGTATTGGAGCAAACCTTAAAATAAATGCAGCGAAGTATAGCCTCCAGTGCTCTCATCAAGATCGCATCTTAGATGCGATTGCTTTATTCCATTGGGCAAAGAGTTATTGTAAAGAAACTAAAATAGTTTTTAGTAGCAAAGAGGATCATCAGGAAACATTGAAAACATTGAAGAGCAGATTCGATGGTGCGGTAACAATCGATGGCACCGCTCAATACCATGCTTTTATACCGCTTGTCGATGGAAGACCCAAGTTGAAAAAGTTTTCTGCCTCTATTCAATCCGATTTCTTTCCAAAGACAACAAATAAAACAGCAGCGAAATCAACAGCTGAACCCAGTAACGCCAAGAAAGGATTGACAAAAAAACGCAGTAAATAAAGACGACAAAAGAGCTGGATGAAAGACTGAGTATTTAAAAATTTACAAGACTTAAATACTTCATCAGCTACAATAAATTAAGTATAAAAATAGTTATGATATAAATGGATCTAATGCAATTAAGATTAAATTTTAATAAATTATTTATCTTTTTATTTTTAATATTATTATTATTATTATACATTAATTTTATTATTATTAAAAATAAATAAAAAATATAATTTTTCAACATTTCTATAAAAAAAAGCGATTTTTTTCCTGAGGTTAACATATTCTGGGTATTAAGTATCGAGGATATAAAATTTTAGTTATGTATGTTATATACCTATGTTTAGTTTGTCTAGTTTCTCAGTATAAGTTTTATTTGTAAGGTTTTAGACCCAAAAAGGAAAAAATTCAAAATAGTGCGTTTGCGAAAAATTTAAAAACCGTTGTCTTGAGTTACAAAACATTTATTTTGATAGATATCCCACTCCCATCCCACTAAGCGACAAAAAAGCTCTTAAAGGAAAAATCCTAAGCTTTCTTATGAAAAAAAAAAAAAAAAAAAAAATGCCCTTTTTGAAAAAAAGGCAAAAATGCTTTAATTTAGCAAAAAAAAGTCAACAAATTTTTTTTTTAGCATTTTTTTCCGAAATACTGAAGAAATAGCTATCTAAACTCTTTGGAAAAAAATTTGCTAAGAACAATAGGTAATAAGTTACATGGATGAGAAAAAACACCTTTTGGCCAAAATGTCAAATTTTGATCCCCTCCAACTCAGAGAGATCTGGACCGATCTTGTTGAAAAATTGTGTCTAAACTACTATCCAATAGGACTAACCTTGGTCGGAAGACATCGGTTTCAAAAGTTGGTGCACTTGACATGAAATCCCCCATATATGTAATTCATTTTCTGTTTGTTTATTTGTTTGCTTGACCGCTATACAAATTTTTATTTTTCAACGGTTTTTTTTAAATTTGGAACGCACAATCTCTGAATTCCAGAGAAGGTCGCCGTTTATTTAATAACGATTTTCATCGTACGAATTATGGGGTTAATGAACCAATTATAAGATGCTTAAAGCTTTGTAACAGTTTCTCAATCCTTTTAAATTTCAGCTCAGATAAAAATAATTTTAAGTTGAACTTATTTAAGGTTTTCAATTAATTCATATTGTAAGTTTTTTTAAACTAAAAGAATATTAATTATTGTATAACATTATTATTACATTGTTACAGTCTGTAAGATGTAAAGTAGACTAAATAAATAAATAAATAAATACGAATCTTGCCGGACACGCCTACATTTACGCCCACTTTTTGTATACAATTCTTTTTCTGTTTTTTGGTATATTTGTTCACTATACAAATTTTTAAACACAATCTCTGCACCCCACGGAAGGTTGCCACATGATTTTTTGCGGCCACTTTTTTCAAAATTCATTTTGTATTTTTTGGTATATTTGTTCGCTTTAGAAATTTTTATTTTTTAAGGGATGTCTCTGTAAAGGTCATCATATGATTCTTGCTGGCCACGCCTATGTTTGCGCCCATTTCTATGTATATAAAACTATTTCATTCCTTTCATTTGTTTCTTTGTTTGACTGGTGTAGAAACTTTTATTTTTCAACAGCTTTCTCTCAAATTTGGTACACGTGTTCTCTGTACTCCAGCAAAGGTCGCATTATATATCTTTCTGGCTACACCTACCTTTACGCCCACTTTCTTATAAAATTCATTTTCTTTTTTTTTTTTATATTTGTTCGCTATACTAATTTTTATTTTTCAACGGATTTCTCCGAAATTTAGTAGATACTCTAGGGAAGGTCGCCATACGATTTGTACGAGCCACCCCTACTTTTAGGCCCACTTTTCATACAACATTCATTATCTGTTGTTTGGTATATTTGGTATATTTCGCATTACAAATTTGCATTTTTCAACGGATTTCTCTGAAATTTGGCACACACGGGTCTAACTTCACGATGAACGAATTCCCCAAATTTTAAAAAAAGTTCCCCAAAATAAATGAACAAATTCCCCATTTTTCTTTTTTTTAAAAACGAAATAAAAAAATTAACTTACTCCCCAAATTCATTCCTAAATTTTTACATATTTTTATTTAATGAATTTTGCTATATATTTATTTAAGTGAAAATTTGCATACTGCTCTCAATTCTGTCCTGAAATAAACGCATTTAAAATCTGTATTCTTTTCAATGGCATCATTTCGGTACACGGAATGATATGGCTGTAAAACGCGCGGACGCGGCCACAAGGGAATATGAAACTCCTGAAACGACTCAACAACGTCTTCAGTCCCAACGGATAAGACAAGCTGAGTCCAGGGAATCTGAAACTCCTGAAACGACTCAACAATGTCTTGAGGCCCAACCGATAAGACAAGCTAACTCAGGGAATGTGAAACTCCTGAAACGAGACAACAACTTCTTGGGGACCAACGGAAAAGACAAGCTGACCCCAGGGAATGTGAAACTCTTTAATCGACTATTATATCCCTACTAGAAAACTGTTTTCCTCATAGACAAATATATGTCGCCTCCTCCAGAGTTGGGAGCCAGTACAATCTTTTCGTGTATGCACCAGACGTCGGTGGTATGCCAAAAGGTGCTACATCCAAAATTCATAATATTAGAGTTATTAGTATATTAATGTTTCACAAACCATTCTGTGTTCTGCCAAAATTTTAGCCAAGTATTTCAAAATAATTTGAATTTTAGCTAGCCGTTTCAATAGTATTTTGCAATTTTCTCAAAATGAGCAAAATATATATAGAACTTTCTGGCATAGCGGCGACGCAGAATGAGAAACCAGAAATGTTGAAATAAAAAATGAATTTACTACCGAAAAACGTAATCATTGGGGAATTTTTTCATCATGAACATACTAATTTTTAGGAGAATGTACATTTTTTTAGCGGAATTTGTTCTTTGGGGACTAAGTACTGTGTGCCTGGTAAGCATAGCGGACAATTTTTCAGGTCGAAGGCCTTTGGATCCCGGACAAGACCGGGTAAAAATAGCTAGTATTTTATAAATAAAATTTTTTTCCATCAGTTCTACTTTTCCTGTAGCAGGAGTATCTTTCCAATAGAATTCATTTTTGCCCATACTCTCTTATATTGCTGATTCCTTCAAAGGGTTAAAAAAAACTTTTGTTGCCGATTTTTTTTTTTTTTTTTTGCCTCAACACTAAGGTGGCATCACGTTCAAAGCTCTCGCGTACGCATACAAAATAATATTATATTATATGGCATGGAAAGAAATGACTGAATGAATGAATGAGCGGATACCTCAAAACCAAGAATAAAAAAAAAATAGAAATGGGTATGGATGATGTGAAAAACAGGAATTGTAATGATGTCGTCGACTACTTTGCAAAAAATAGAATAAAATATAACAGTTCAGAATGTACATAAAATGGAAATACATAAATTTTACAACGATTTAAAAACCGCATTTTATAATTGAATCACGTACATTTTCGAATGACACTTTGTGTGCTATTCTAAAAGTTTTTTGTTTCATTTTTTTTTTTTTTTTTTGCAAACGCAGACATACATTTTCTTTTATTCTTGTATTGGTCCCCACAGAATAACGTTTTGTGTTTGTGTGAAATTTTCTTGAAAATGTGTGTTAGAATTTTAAGTAATTTTATTCCTAAATATTATTTAAAATACTTTGTTACGATAAATTATTATTATTTTTTTTTCTTGTTAATATTATGCAGTTTGATATACATATAAATCCTATGCAAAAAAATTTAATTTATCTTTTTGGATATTTGAAAAGTGGCACTTGAAAACATATCTATTTAATAAAGTTGGATGTAGACTTTAACTTTTTAGCTATGCATAGCTATGAATATACAGATTTTTGGTATTTAGTTACTAGTTACAGACAAACTAATTTATGTTAAAATTTAATAAATAAATCTTCGTTTTACTTCTATCGAAAAAGAAAATAGAGAAACAGACTCACCGACTGGTGAATTATTGAAAAAAAAAATGGATTTTATACAGGGTTTTTTTAGTAACTCTATTTACGTTAAACCTTATAAACCTCATTGCTTTCTTAATACAGCCATGTCATCTTTATGGGTGGCTCGGTGACAGTAGAAGATATGGCGCTCAAACTATGATAATAAAAAAATAGAAGCGAGTTGGAAATTATTATTATTATATTGTTATTATTAGTTAATAGATTTTTCAAGTTTAATACATACATTCCGTAATTTGGCGTAATAAAAATATTGTGTACTAGTTTTTTTTATAATTTTTATTTTTTGATTAAGTTGAGAATTGTTTATTATATGGTAAAAAAAAATACTTTTACAAATAAATAGATGGTTATATTCGTAATAGGGAAACTGTATACTAAATTCATTCATTATTATTTTTCCATATGTTGAAGATAATTTCATATTTTATGTTGTGAGTAGAAATTAACCCATTTTCGGCCGCTATTCGCACCTGCGTACAAAAAACTAACTGATTTTGAGCAGTAAATTCTTTTGCATTAGGTGTCATGTGTAGAAAATTTTTGAATCAATTAATAATAAATATGATAGAATGATAATAAAATATATTATCAAAAATATTAAACTGCATTACCTTCATTACAATATGGCAATGCTGTGATATATGGCACTGCTACGATATATGAATAATGGGAAAAGAAATAAACCAAAACTTATGTAATAGTTAAAAAAATTGTCTAGAAAAATCAGACAAATCGTTTGGGTAAATCTGTCAACTAATGATTTCGTTCTTTTTGACTCTGAACGACAACCATCGAGGAAGGGATTTATCAAAGCTGAAAAGGATCGTAAAAAAACTAAGTTTGGAGCGGAAACCAAAATATGTGTACAGGGTGGGGTTTTACGCCATCGGCTAAGGCTAACTTGGAAATAACCAGATAAAAAAGATAAGTTGTTTTAAATAAGTTTGATGATAAAATATTTTAAATTGACCCATAACCATTTCCCATTTTGTTCAATATGTGTGATATTCGACCTTTTTGTTGTAATTTTAATATAAATAATTATTTAAGCTCAAGGTCTGTGTCTTTATAATTTTTTTATTTGTTAAAAAAATATTTTCCAATATTTCGCCACCCACTGGATAGCATCATCAGGGATAATGAGGAACAATAATAAAAAACACGTCACAAACGGTTTTACATTCAATATTTTACATTTGTGTAAAAATATTTATAGCCCTCTAAATAGGAGAAAAAAGACTGTCAGGTTTCTAACTTTGAGCTCAAGGGTAGTTTTTTTATTAAATAACTTTTTGGTTATGACAAAATGACAACTTTTTGGTTATGTCAAAATGACAAGTGGTTAGTGCGAAATTGATTCGTGAAAATTCTAAGCTATTTTAAATGAAAGCTTCTTTTAAGACAACGAAAATCCAGCCTATGCAATAAAAATTTCCAACTCACCGTTTTGGTTCCCTTCCTCTTTAAATTTTTTATAAATTTCTACCATTATCGTAAAGCTGCCCCATTTTCGACTGGAGCGCCATTTTGCTCAGACCTAAAAAGGAAACAGAATTTAAATAAGTTACAGTATACAAGAATATTTATATTTTAAGAATATATATTAAAATCAAAGAGTAATTAAAACCTGCACTCCACCTGAATTTTTCGGAGTGTATTAATGATGATAATTTCAAATTAACTTTATTGTAACTAATTTAATTCAAAAGCTAAAAATGTCATATAACATAAATGCTATAATTTAATGTACACATTTTCCTTGTTATACACCAATTTGTTAGAATAAAAACAAAATTTTAAAATTAATGTATAATACTATTTTAAAACCGTTAACCGTTATACAGTTCCTTCCGTTCCTTCGGAATTTTTATAATAAAACAAAGAAATTTAAAACTGATTTTTCAAGATATTCTTTTATTAAAATAATGAGTACGTAAAGGTTACAACGTGCCATAGTAGGGTAGGGATTAAATGACTGGAGCCGTTTTTGGGACAATTCTAAAACTAAGGTCCTGGATTGTCATGGTGAGATCGGAAAGATTTCGAGTGGGAGGGCAGACTATGCTGACAAAACCATCTGGTCAACAACTATGATATAAGTCAATGACATCGACAGTGAGTAGTGAGTGGCATTTGTGTTTTTCTATTATTTTTATTATGTTATATAATTTCGTGTACTTCGTTCCCCAAACATTTTTTTTTTAACAAATTAGACTGGTGTGCGACAGTACGTATGGTACTGTTATATATTGATATATAATGCAGAAACATTGTATATATTCTTAGTTTGAATAAAATACACAAAAAAATGCTTATTAATAATCCAATATTTACGTTATTCACAATTTTTGGTATACCACCTTTTTGAGATGTTTTTTTATTTTACTCTTCAGATATATACATTGTACAAGATAAATAAAACTATGTTATTTATTTGAGTACTTGACTTCAACTGTCCTCTTTATTCAATTCATTTTACTTTTATAACAAAAGGGTTATTCATTGCAATTTGGTTAATATAATTTTATTTACATATAAATACTACAAAACAAAACGGCCAACATAGTGTCAGCAATTTTGGTGCAAATAACTTTAAACACACAGATACTTAATTTAATACAATTACCAATGAAACGAAATTATTTTTTTTGTCTTTAAATTAAGAAAATTGACCGGATACACAAATGTTTCACAATAGCATTATAGACTGATAAACATGCAGACATATCGTCAGCATGTTTGACATGGTGAGAAAATGTTTTTAACTCGTGCAATACCAATTTCCTGAGTTCTCGGAAATAAGTAGAAACCAAAATACAAAGCAATAAGCGTGTAAAGAATTTGGGTATTGTTACCTGTAGGAATTGCAATGTGGGCATTGCAAGAAATTATGATTAATATTTGTGTCGTTAACTCTTCCCCCTTTAAATTCCAACTTCCACGTTGGATTGATCGTGGCTTTGAGTTTCGACAGAATGGACATGTAGTGTTTCTATCTTTAATGTTTCTCTTCTAGTCAACATTCTTTTAATTATTATAAAAATCAACACCAAAATTATGAGTCCGGGGAAAGTAAGACTGGTAAAAAATACAGTCTTATTTCTTCGGGTCAGATCACGGATCTCATCTAAGTTATTTAAGTGTAGGTCCTTCAACATCTTCAAAGATAATACTTCCTCATATGAAGCTATTTCATTAGGGGATTGGACTATAGCTGGCAGTGGCCGAGCCATAATTTCTTCTTTGCTAAAGTAAACCTTGTCACCAATGGTTATGGTGGAATTATTGAATTTTACCAAGAATGTTCCATTGAGTGAGATTTCTTCTTTATCCATTAAAATTTTACCCTTATAACCATTTAGTAGCAGTAAGCCAGGCATGACCTCTTCAATTAAAGGCAAATGGTGATGGTTCATTGTCGGACAGACGGACGGCATTCCTGCTAAAAGTTTTGGTAAGCACTTTGTATCTGTTATGTTGTCAACATTTTCTCTTTTGCACAATGTCATTTGATTTATTTTCTTACAGTTATTCTTTATCTTAAACACAGAATCTTTACATAAAATAAAATTTTCGTCTCTTAAATTTATTACAAAGTTTTCCTTTCTTACAGGTCTTATAAATACATTTTTACAAATCGTATTCTCTGTTTTTGGCAGATTTAGAATAAAGATTAGCGTAGTTTCACTAGATCCTCTCCAAACTCTAAGGCTTCAATTATATTTATGTAAGGCAAACTCTGATTTGTAAAAAAATTCTTTACGGTTGTCAGTTCGGACGTGGATAATATAAATGAATTTACGATTCCGCCCTTAGCCCATTGGATTGCATAATTGATATTAACCAATTCCTAATGAACGATTTTTAATTTCCGTTCAACGTCTCTAATTATCTGTGTCCTTAGCGAGTCCGCCGTATGTAGGGAATTAAGTATCTTGTTGGTCATATTTGTTATCAGCTGTAGTCTTTCTTCGATAGCCCTGTTAATTACTATTTGGTCCTGGTTATTTGTCAACAATTTTCTTGTTTGGTCAGACAAAATCTGGAAGTCCTCATGGTCAGGTGTTCCTGCAATCCACTTCCAAGCAATACCCAAAGCATCTATGGATCTTGTCGAACGTGTAGGTCTCAAACCATCAAGAATCTTTCTAGATAAGTTTATCTCATGTAAGAGGAAAATATAACTAATGTCCTTTCTCGTAATATCCTTTTTAATGGTATCCTCGAGCGTTGTGAGTATCTCATTGTATTGTTCCAAGTCAATTACATGTAATATTCTAAATGTTAAAATAACCATTTTCGTCTGTCCAGTCTCAGTGGCCACAATTTGTGAATTTGAATAATCCAGAATTTGAGTCTCAGGTCTAGCCAATGCTATTAAAATTCTGAAAAGATAAATTTTTACTTCCTGATTAGATTCTTATGGACTATTCTCTTTGTCTTAGTCAAAATCGTTCCTCCTCTATCTTCATCTACTATTTCCCGTTTATACCTAGGAGTCAACTTGTTTCCAAGTCTTCTGTTGCCCTTTACAAAAATTACGTCTCCCTCTTTCAACTTTCCTATATTCGTTCTCTTTTTGTTATGATATTCTTTGTCCCTTTCCTGCTTCTCAGTAATTCTCTTTATATTCAGAAGACGGTCTCGTTCGAGTGCTTTTGGATCATCTGAAGCGTTTCTTCCAAAGAACAAATCTATTGGACTTCTATTTGTTGTCGAGTGGATGGAGTGATTATATCTATTAACCGAATTGATCAGCAGGTCCTCAAAACGACTATGCATTTTCTCCGCATTAGAACACCTCATAATCTCCGTTAATGTCGAATGAAATCGTTCTACTTGACCGTTTACAGTACTCGTATACGGTGGTGTTCTATAGATCTTTATCCCCAACTGATCTTCTAACATAAAAGTGATAGGTGAAGAGTTCAAGGATTTTTCATTGTCGATCACGATGTTCTCGGGTGTTCCGAATGAGATTAATAGATCCTGTAGTGGTTCCCTTATGTCTTCTGTTGCTCTAGATTTTACAATCCTGACTTGGGCATATTTAGAGAATTTATCTATGGCCGTAAGTATTACCCTATTGTTTGTATGGTAAAGATCCAAGTGAATAAACTGTCCAGGGTATTGCGGTATAGGGGTATTACCTAAAACTAATTTGTTTGGGTGACGTTCGTATTTATTCTCAAGACAAATTCGACATTGCTTCACAATTTTCGTGATCTTTGACTGCATGTGTGGAAAATAGAATCTTTCGAGAAGTTGTAGTTTATTTTCTTTAGCATTTCTATGTGCACGTCTGTGTTCGTTAATTATTTCCGTCTCTTGTTCCGTGTCTGTCAACTAGTCTCGTACCATTAGTCTCGTATACCTGACCCTATAGCCACTAAAATTTGACGAATAAATTTCCTGTATTTTCCCCAAGATCCTGTCCTCGGTCAGTATCGCATTAGTCACGGATGGGTTCAGATATTTTTTTAATATTGTCACCAATTTTTCTTCGTCCAGGTTCATGTCCGCAATCGTGTGTCTGTGATAAGTTGGAAATACAATTTCGAATTTGTAGGACTGTGACTTTCCTGTCGAGATTATTAGCTGGTTTTTAAAAACGTTTATTGGTGCGTCCGTGAAAGGGATCAGATTCTGTGATGAACTATCGTCACTGTGCCGAGTAGCCGTCATTGAGTTCAGTTCGGAAATCTGTGGAGGTCTAGACAGTTCGTCTGCGACCACATTAGTACTACCAGGTTTGTACTTTATCTCATAATTGTATTCCTCAAGAATGGCTTTCCATCTCCTCAACTTACTGTTCGTGTTCTTATTCCCCAGTGCGTACGTCAAAGGTTGATGATCCGTAAGTATTTTTACAGCCACCGATCCATACAGATAGCTTCTTAACGCTTTGAGAGCCCACACTATTGCAAGCATCTCTTTCTCATTTGTCGCGTAGTGCTCCTCGGTCCTGCTAAGCGTCCTTGAAATAAAAATTATTGGTCTACCGTCCTGTTCCAAAACAGCGCCAAGCGCATAACTTGAGGCGTCAGTAGTTAGCTGAAATTCTTTTCGAAAGTCTGGAAAGGCTAGCAGTACGTCGCTGGAGGTGAGAGAGTTTTTTACCTTACTAAAAGCCTCTAGAGCATCCTTGTTCAGGGATATCGGTATTTTCGATGACATAGATTTGGACATACGTCCCTCCTCACCCCTTAAAAGGATGGTCAGGGGTTTTGCGATTTTTGCATAATCCCGAATAAAGCGCCTGTAGAACCCTGATAGTCCTAAAAATGACCTGAGTTCTTTGATTGTTTTTGGAGGTTCCAGATTTTGAATAGCTTGGACCTTTGCTGGATTGGTTTTTATTCCCTCCGTGGATACAATAAAACCTAAATATTCCACAGCCTGTTTCAGAAACTCACACTTGTCCAATTGCACCTTCATGTTGGCTTGTTCAAGTGTTCTAAAGATAGTCCTGAGATTATCGAAATGGGACTTTTCGTCCTGTCCAAAAATGATTATATCATCAATATACACGTAACAAATTTTACCAATGTGTTCTCTAAGTATGTCGTCCAAAGTCCTTTGAAATATAGCTGGGGCATTTTTCAACCAAAAGGTAGGCGGGTAAATTCATATTTTCCATTATTGATGGAAAATGCTGTCTTTTCAATGTCCTTTTCTCTGAGTGGAATCTGATGAAAACCACTTTTCAGATCTAGGACAGAAAACCATTTATTCTTTCCTAGTTGTGAAAGAACCTCATTAATTTCTGGTATGGGATATTTATCGGGAATTGTTGCAGTATTGAGCTTTCTATAATCTATTACCATTCTATATTTTCTTTCATTCGAAGCATCTAATTGTTTTGGGACAATTAACACGGGAGAATTATAAGGCGACCTCGAGGGTCTTATGATCCCATGAACAAGTAATACCCTGACCTGTTTTTCGACTTCATCCTTCATCGACATTGGGTAAGGGTAGCTCCTGGAATATATTGGATCGTCTGTCATCGTTCTGATTTCGGCCTTCATAGTCGTTGTAAATGTCAGTTTCTCATTTGGTTCTGAAAAGAGTGTCGTATATTCGTCGCATAATTGGCTCAATTCTTGTATTTGTTCGTTGGTCATATGATTCGTTCTTAGTTGTAAATTGTTCACAGACTGGCACTTTTCCTGTTTTATGACTACTTTAATTGTGTTATTAATTATCATATAATTTCGAGCGGTAAAAATGATGGCATTCAATTTTTTCAAACTGTCGTTACCCAGAATGCCATGAAAAGATGTCAATGTAGGCAATAAAAAAAATTTTAAATTTTCCGATCGTAATCCGAAAAGGTTAATAAACGTATGATGAGTTACTGTCACCTTTCCGCCAACGGAGTTAGCTTGAAAGACGTCTTTGTTAAGAAGAGGGTTTCTAACCAATGAAGGTTGAATATAATTTCTGTTGGATCCCGTGTCTATTAGGAATCTCAATATTTGTCCATTATTTGCTCTATATTGGAAATAGGGTAACGTTGAGTTATCTAATTATCTAATCTAAAAAATGAATATCGAAAAATTCGGTACATTCATCCTGCGCCGTATTCCCCATTGAAAGGTATTCGTCCACATATTCATCTAAGTCTTGTAGTTCTTCGCCCTCTTGTTGAGATTCCTGGATCTCTGAATCAGCATCACTGATCGAAATTCCATTATTCGTGGTGCCGTCCTCACTATTCTTTATGTGATTTATTCTCTGCAATTTACCAGGCCGGTGAATCTGGGATGAATTTGGTGGGGGTCTTATCCCCGAAAATCTGTTATTAGGGTTGGGACGATTCATATAATTTACCATTCTCGATCGCATAGATTGGTCTATCTCCATTGGGATTGGAGGTTTTGGTTCGGTAGGTCTGGGTGGTGGTAAGGTAGATCTTGGTTGATATGGAGCTTGGTTCTGATTCGTATATGGATTTATTTGTCCATTATTGTTCGTAGGTGTCATTGTGCGGTAAGGTTGTGGCAATTGCCGATGCATATTTGTATTAGGGAAAAATGCCATATTAGGCATCCTAGAATACTGTGTCAGTTGTGGATAAAATGTATGTCCAGGATTTCCCCGTACGCGTTGGGTATTAGTATGGGGAATTTTTGCGGTATTGTTCGCGTATTGTGTTCTAAACTGTTGATTCTCCAGTTTAAGGCATAAATGAAGGGCCTCGTGTAAGTCCGACGGCTCTCACATTCCGAGCAGTCTTGGTAAGTCTCCTCTGAGACCCCGAATAAAGGTGTCCAGTGCCTTATTGCGGTAAGTTTTCGTCAGTAGATGTATGGATGCCTCTGTCTCGTCCATGTAAGCTATTTTATTCAGGATTAAAGACAAATGGGCATATACCTCTTTATAGAATTATTGAATCGATTTGTTACCTTGTGCCAATGAGGACATTTGGTATTCCAGTGTGCCCAGATCCCGCTTATCTGCGTAATGCATAGTCAAACATTTTAAAATACACTCCCAATTTAATGGAGTGTTATACGACTCTAATGCGATGTCCGCATTTCCCGTTATCTTATTTCGAATAACATTTAATATTCCAAAATATTTTGGAGAACCCCTAAGTGGCTCGTAGATTTTCAGAACCCTTTCAATGCTTTTTTTCCATGAACCGAATTCAGTCGGGTTTCCAGAAAAATCCCTCAAACACTTAACGATATCTGGAATTTTGTCTAAGTCAGATAAGTTCCCTCGGTCTGTGTCTATTCCCTGGTCAACAAATATTTGTTCTCTATTTCTACTATTTTCCTCCTCCGCATACGCCCTACGCACCAGATTTATTATCTGTGCCTCTAATTCTGGAGACAAATTTAGCGGAAGTGGTGGGATTGGTTGCTGGACGTTTGGTGGGGGTTGGCCTAATACTGGGGGTCTAATTAAATTATTTTGATTGGCCATCTTTGTCGTTCAAACTATATTTTTACAAAAAGTATTCCCGATTCTGTCTTCTTTGGCGTAAATGATACAACCAGTGCCTACGCTCTCTTGTCAGAAGTACTTTCCTCTTATTTAATGTTCTTGTCGCGTCGTATTCTACTCCTGAATCTGAGCTAGTTATCCAAATATAGGTTTCCGTGCTCGAACCGCCGGAAAAATAGTCGCTACTCTCGATGTCTGACATACAGAATTTGCCTTTTACAATTTTCTTTTATTTTTGTTTTTTGATTTTATTTTTATAATATTTAGCTTAAGAATAGTTTACCCTTACATAAAAATGTGTTCTCCTAACATACAATAGTAAAAATCTATTTGTTTTATAATTCTTATTGTTTTCTTATTTTTAATTCTTATGACTTACGTTAAAATAATTGTTGTTACTGCTTCATTCATCATTCTTTCACCGTCTTCCTTTTAAACTGTAGTTGAACAAAATTGGCTGCTGATACTGTTGTTGCTGATTGGTGACTGGTTCTTGGCTGACCAGCTTCTTCTAGCGTTTATGGTTTCACTTGTTTTCTATGTGTTGTTTGTTTATAATAATGTTTGATTTTTATTTACCAAAGACTAGTTTTC
Source organism: Cordilura impudica (assembly GCA_963682025.1). Taxonomy (NCBI): domain Eukaryota; kingdom Metazoa; phylum Arthropoda; class Insecta; order Diptera; family Scathophagidae; genus Cordilura; species Cordilura impudica. The sequence continues at coordinate 107,399,574 of OY821517.1, forward strand.
TTCAGTGTTTTTAAATTATATGGGTTTAGTTTTTAAATATAATTTGTTCTTAGGTTTTCGTGCAATGATTTGAATTTATTTTCACTTGTTTTTGTGCTATATTAAAAAATAGTCACTTTTAGAATAATGGTTTGTTTTACCTTGTTCTTGCACTTTCTGAACTTTATTTTGTTGTAATTTTTTGATATTCTTAAGAATAGTCACTTTTAGAGTTTGTTTTTATTTGTTCTTGCACTATTTGAAAATTATCTTGTTGTAAATTTTTGTTTTACTTCAAATAGTCACTTCTTTTTTTTTTTTTTTTTTTTTTATTTAAAAACAAAATTTTTGTTTTTTTTTTTTTTTTTAAATAGTCACTTTTCGGGATAGCGGTTTTTACTTGATTTGGTTGTAATTTTTCTTAAAAATAGTTGCTTCGCGCTGACGTCCCGGATTTTGTCCTTTTTTGATTTTATCTTACTCGGGCTCCGTAGTACGTACTTTTGTGCGCGGCGTGTTTTATTTCTACCGAATTTAAACACTTTTGTTTTTTCCGTTGGGCGCCAGATAAATAAAACTATGTTATTTATTTGAGTACTTGACTTCAACTGTCCTCTTTATTCAATTCAAAAGGGTTATTCATTGCAATTTTGTTAATATAATTTTATTTACATATAAATACTACAAAACAAAACGGCCAACATAGTGTCAGCAATTTTGGTGCAAATAACTTTAAACACACAGATACTTAATTTAATACAATTACCAATGAAACGAAATTATTCTTTTTGTCTTTAAATTAAGAAAATTGACCGGATACACAAATGTTTCACAATAGCATTATAGACTGATAAACATGCAGACATATCGTCAGCATGTTTGACATGGTGAGAAAATGTTTTTAACTCGTGCAATACCAATTTCCTGAGTTCTCGGAAATAAGTAGAAACCAAAATACAAAGCAATAAGCGTGTAAAGAATTTGGGTATTGTTACCTGTAGGAATTGCAATGTGGGCATTGCAAGAAATTATGATTAATATTTGTGTCGTTAACTTACATAAATAAATATTGCAAGTACGCAATTTCTTCGACAATTTACGAAAGAAGTTAAATCAAAACAAAAAACAAAAGAAAACCGATAACTTAGTTGTTCTAGCCAACGGTAAACATTGCTGTTCGCAAGCGCGAACATTGGCTGCTATTCACATAATAGGTACATTAGGGTGAGAGCCATTTTTTTTTTTTTGAATTTTAAGACGTGCGGGTCGGATTATTGTGCCGCTGGATCTAAAACTTTAGCGCGCACAATTTCAGCCAAATCGGACAATGCTTTTTGAACGCGAACTGAGTTATCAATTATCAAAAAAAAAAAATCATTATTCACAAATATTTTTTTTTTTTTTTGTAATTCATCTTTATTTATAGAATCTTCACATAGGTTTGCGAACTAACAGTAAGTTATTCAAATCTTAAAACTAAAGCTTAAATTTTAAATCCAGCCAGTGCCAGACAAAATTTAATTTATTCTATATACATAATCTGATGATAAAAATTTTGATATTAATAATTGCGTTTCAATTAAATTAATTAATAAAACATAACAAAGAGTAAATTATCTTTCTAATAAAATGACAAAATCTATTATCTGTTGAAAAACCGCCAAGTTATATCAAGTTGCCCATGCAATAAATGCGCCGCAGACCACTTGATTAAGAAAATCGAGCTCACGTTTTTAAAGACATTGAAAAAATTTACAACAACAATATTTTTGCATTTTTCTGATAACAAAATTATCTCATGTAAAGTATTTTGCATCTCGTCTATTGTTATGTTATTTTTTAGCACTATTTCAAAATCTCCAATTTTACTTTTTTAAAAATTTTGTTCAAGAAATTTTACGAAATCAATGATTGGAGTTTACGGTCTTATTAACAAGATATATTTGATTAAAAGTGGCAAATATTGTGGGTGTCCTATTCTTAATTTGGCGAGGGCAGCGTTTTTATTTCAGCGGATTTGAAGAAACATGTGATTTTTCATACTTTTTCAACTTTTAGGCTACATCATTATGGTGTTTTCATAGTTGAACATCCTTTTGTCAAAATATTATACTACTTGATATAAGTTCTCAATCTTGTAAATTAAGGTTAAATTGAAAAACTATAAAATGTTCCTCTTTAAGGTCAAACTTCAAATTTAAGGAGATTTATTTTTTTTAAAACTAAACATCGAAATAATATATATTTGTTGAAGGATTTGGATAAAACTTGTTGATAACATTTTGGTAATTTTAAAAAATGACATTCTGGACTTATCTTCTGAAATTTAACCGTGGGGAAAAAATATTGTTCAAAACTTAAATGTCGCCAATGATACTGCAGAGAGAGGCATAAAGTTGATTCAAGAATACCATGGGAAAATTACAAAAGATGAAGAGCAGAAACAACATTTAACGAAAGGAACTATCAATTTTTTATGTGTGTGTTAAAATTATTTTTTATATTTTTTTTTTTATTTAACAGGTGGTACAAAATTATAGGCAACGGTATTCGAAAAATGCAAATTTACATTTTCTACAAAAAGATAACGATTTATAAGATTCTTTAGTTCTTTTTTAACTAATTAATTTATTTCTGAAATAAAAAAGTTTTAAAATATTTCATATACAAATCGCGTGTCCCAAAATGTGTTCTAGTATTATTTTCCTTTTTTTTTTTTAAAATTATATTCATGTAACTGTATATGGAGGGGTTATATTCAGAAAGTGCTATCTAAATTTGACAACAATATTAATTTTTTCAAACTGTTCTCAGATATAACTGTCAAATATAACATTAATTTCGGTATTAGACATGATTAGTACGACTACTTCTTAATAGATATGGTAGCTAAGCCATCGACAAAATACTTTCAGATCTAATTAATAAATTGGTTTGACATTCTCTTTAAAATTATTATTGATGCAAATAGCACTTTTTGAATATAATCACTCGATATCCAAATTTGTTTATACTGTATTAAATATAAAATTTAATTAGTCTACATATTTTCATAAAATAACAAATAAATTTGAGGAATTTTATGGATACCTTTATAGTTTTTCATAAAGAGTAAATTTGACATTAAGAGTTCTTCAAAAAATAAGTCCAGAATCTTATTTTTTTGAATTATTAAAATATTATCAACAAGTTTTATCGAAATCCTTCTACAAATATATATTACTAGGTGTAACACGGTGTGCTTCGCTACCCCCTCCCCCCACCCACCGCATCGTAATGAGAGGGCTCACGCAAAGTTCCAAGGCTCTCACTATTACAGTAATAGATATATGACATTTAATATTATATTTGTATGGGGGTGCCACGTTTATTTGTCTGATCCCGCCCATTTTTTGTCTGACTACTCGCGTTCATAACAGATGACCTAAGACATATATTTGATAATAAAAATGTACTTTGTATGGGAGGTACCATGCCTACTAAAAATATTTAAAAAAATTACACCTTGAAGCATTTCCTATATGCACAATAAGACTTTGTGAAAATTTCAGGAAGATCAGATGAGTAGTTACGAATATTACCTCTACAGACAAACAAATACACATTACCTCTTTATATTGCTAGTATAGATTATTAGTATAGATTTTTTATTTCGATACTTGCTGATATACAATGCTTTTCGTTTTTTTATTCGGTACAACAATTATCAGATTTTTCGGCGTTCCTACACTGGAGCAAGGTACATGTAGCTGCCTATACGAAGAACATGGATTTTCCAAATTTGATCTGGCAACACTTAATTATTGGCCTTGAACTTAAAATAACATTTGACAATTTTTCTTTTATCGATTTTTGATTTTGCCCATTTTTGATTTTGAAGATTTTTGATTTTGGCGATTTATTTTCCACGACAAATTACATTGATAACTAATGTACTTGTCAAAAGACTGTCGCTTTCGTAGTACTTAATATTTTTTATATAGGAGGTACCACGCCCACAAATCCCATGCCGCCCAATTTTTATTGGACTACTCAAATTAATATCTGATGGACTCCCTTGATTATATGATATTAGATATTTACTTTGCATGGGTGGTGCTACGCCCACTGCTTCGATCATGCCGATTTTTTTGTTCGACTAATCATACAAAGAACCTATGGGCTCACGCAAAGCCACAAAGCTCTCTCTTTTACAGTACTCCAGATATATGACATTAAATAGTTACTTTGCATGGTGTGAACCCGCCAATTTTACTCATACTAAGATTTGATGGGATCGTGCAAAGTGTCAAAGGTTCCCTTTTTTAGTACACGGGTTATATGATATCATATATCTACTTTGTACGGGCGGTGCCACGCCTACTGCTCCGATCATTCCCATTTTTTGTCTAACACTCACTATTACAGTACTCCAGATATATGGCATTTTATATTTACTTTATATGGCAGGTGCCACGCCTATTGGTCCGACACTGCCCATTTTTTTTCCAACTGCTCACATTAATAATAGGTGACATCAGACAAATTTGAAAAGCTCTCTCTATCTAAGTACTCGAGATATCTAATATTGAATTATTACTTGTATGGGAGGTACCATGCCCACTTATTCGATCCCGTCCATTTCCGGTCTTTTGGCAAAATTTCCTAATTTTCATGTGACTAATGAAAATGTATTATTGGCTGCAGAAATAAAGGCTAGTGGTGTTATATATGAAATGCCAGTCGAGCTGATTTACAATATCCGTGAATCAGAAGTGGAAGAACAGATTAGGGATGTGATTATTAAATAATCCCAAGATAGAAATATATTTTTCATTATAGATATATTCATTTATTTATTTATTTAATAACTATGTGATAATAAATTATTACAAAAATATATTAATTAAGTACTAGCTGCTAAGGCCATCGGCTCATGTTCTAGATATAATACCAAACCATGTATCTAAAACGTTTAGATTTATGAAGAAAGCACAAATTAAGCAAGATAATTCTTTTGATAAAAGTCGTAAAGAAGCGACAACATATAAAGTTGGTCACATCGTAGCAATTAAGCGCGCTCAATTTGCAACTTAAGCTAAGCTAAAAAATAAATATTTTGGACCATATAACATCGAAACAGTAAAGTTTAATGACCGTTACAACGTTGAAAGATTGGGATCCGAAGAAGGCCCAAAGATAACTTCAAAGCAGCTGATTTAATGAAACCATGTGCTACATCGTCAATTTTTTTACTGTGTTATTTTATTTTACTACTAGTTGACCCGGCAAACGTTGTTTTGCCACATAATTAATTTATAGTGAATTTTGGTCGAGTAATCACATGAAGAACTTATTGGCTCATGCAAAAGGCTCTCACTAAGTACTCCAGATATATGACATTTTATATTTGATTTGTATGTGAGTTGCCACGAACACTTGGCCAATCACGCCCATTTTTTGAACGACTACTTACATTAACAACCAATTGTAGTATTCTAGATATATGATGATATGAGATTACTATGTATGGGATTTGCCATGCCCACTTGTTTGATACCGCCCATTTTTCACATAACGTCTCACACTCATCATTCGTAAACTCACACCTAGTTTCGTGATTGTCAGGTTTATAGTACTCCATATAATATTTTTTGTATGGTAGGTGCCACGCCCACTAACCCAATCCTTCCCATTTTTTGGTACGATTACTCGTATTAATAACCAATTAACCTGCAGAAAGTTTAACGGCTCTGGCCATAACAGTACTTTAGATATTGATGATATGTATTTACCATGTATGGGAGGTGCCACGTCCACTGTTTTTATGCTGCCCATTTTTCACATGACTTCTCACACTCATCATTCGTGAACTCACAAATGGTTTCAAGGCTGTCGGCGTTATAGTATTCCAGATAATTTTTTTTGCATGGAAGGTGCCGCGCCCACTAACCCAATCCCGCCCATTGTTGGTACAACTACTCACATTAATGACTCATAAACCCTTCAAATTAGTTTAAAATGTACATGTGCATAGTTTCAGAATTCTTGCTGTCATAGTACTCCAGATAACATATATTAAAACTTTGTATGAGATCTGCACGCACACTTGTACAATCACGCCCATTTTTAATTCGGCTGCTAATATTAAGAATTTATGCACACCTACAAAATCTGAAGGCTATAACTATTATATAACTCTAGATATTTGATATTAAATATTTATTTTCTATGAGAGCTGCCACACCTACTTGTCCGATCACGCCCGTTGTCCTGATTACTTCCATTAGTAACATATGTACTATTGCAATGTTTAAAAACTCTTGCTATCACAATAGTTAAGATATATGATGTTATTCAATTTATGTGGGAGGGGCCACACCCACTTGAAATAAAAAAAGCCGTGTATCTAATTTGGACTATTACCTTTCTAATGAAATCGGTTGGGTAGTTTCAGAGTCTACAAAACACAAATATACATACATTGCATTCATACCCAATACCACCATGGGGTTTGAGTATAATCACTGTGCTGCTGCTTGTAACTGCCAAAAATATTTGATCTAGACCCATCTTTTATTATACCGATCGACTCAGAATCACTTGCTGAGGCGATTTAGCGATGTCCGTCTGTGTGTCCATGTAAACTTTTTTATCAAACTACAGATCGCCAATATAAATATATTTTGATGAAATTTAGTATATAAGCTTTTATCGTCCATGCGATGAACGCTGTTGAAATTGGTGAAGTTCGGTCCATGTTCAGATCTTTTCAGCTTTTTCATATTTGCAGCCAAAAAATTAATAACAATGCCACTCAAGTTTAATTTATGCTTATTTTCTATAACGAATTATTTAGACCGAATATATAGAGGTTCTCTAAACCATTATATTGGGTATTCGCATAGTCGGTCTAGACAGACTATAATTTCTTACTTATTTATACATATAATAGATTTTCGGAGTTGCTTTCGTTTAAAAATCTAAAATGAAAAATAATTTTAAAACAGTTTTTAGTTTGAATAAATATTTTTTTATAAAACAAACGTGTTGGCCGTTTTATTCAACTTACATATATATAACAAGTAAGAAAATTATAGTCGGTCTAGACCGACTATACGATACCCTATACCATGCGTTTAGAGACCATATCTCTTAGGCCCAACTAACTGGACATAGAAAATAAGCAAAAACCAAATTTGAGTGGGATTTTTATTAATTTTTTTGGCTGCAGATATGAAAAAGTTCATATCGGATGCTATATCTATATGGGGACTAGGTCCAAAAATGGACCAATCCTGATCGTGTTTCGTAAAGTCTCTTGTATTTTGCAAAAATATATACAAACAAAATTTGAGAAGAATCAGTGCAATATTTTTGTTTTTAATAGATTTAAGTGAAGATCGGAAAGCAGTCTATATGGGGCCAAAGGGATCATTTTTGGACTACTCATTAATGGATGTAATGAACGCATACAAAAACAATTTGAGTAATATCTATATGACAATTTGGATCTTATGGCAATTTATGTCGATTTCATAGGGTAATTTGTATGGGGGCTAGGTCTGAACATGGACCGATTCTCACCAGTTTAAACAGCGTTTATCCCATGGCCGATAGAAGCTTATATACCAAATTTCATCAAAATATATTCATATTTGCGACCTGCAGTTTGATTACAATGTTTACATGGACACACAGACGGACGGACGGACGGACGGACATTGTTAAATCAACTCAAAAAGTGATTCTTATTCGATCGGTATATTTAAAGATGGGTCTAGGTCAAATATTTTTGGTTGTTACAAACAGCAGCACAAAGTCATTATACCCAAACCACATAGTGGTATAGGGTATAAAAAAATGACATGTTTGTTTGTTTGTTACCTTTTCGTACCAAAACTAGTGAACTAAACTAATTCATATGAAACTTGGCACACAGATTGTATTTTCTCTGATAAGATCTAAATGCCATACTTGATTTTGATTGTGTGCCACGCATCTGTTTCCGGGACGTTATTTACGTAACCATGTCTAAACTACTGAATCCCTTACCTGGAAATTTGGCACACAGGTAGTGCTGCATCCAATAAGAATTCTGTGCCATACAAGGTCTTGTTTGGCTGTCACACCCAACTAAAAATTTTTTGCGATCTATTTTTTGCAAAGCTATTATTTTGCTCTCGCTACTAACAGCAGTGAAGAGCCATGCCACTTAATTTTCCACTGCATGAGCGATACCCGAGGGTAACACATTTGGTCGTTGATTTGGAGAATGGAAAAAGAGTTGAACTCAGCATAATGATGCGAAAAACTACATTCAGGTTTTAGTGAAGCCTTAATTTCTGTAAAATTGAAATACTAAATACTTGCTTGTTTAATTTATTATAGAGTTTAATTCAAACATCAGCTGACAGTACGAGTGAGTAATCAGAATCTTAAATCTGCTAATTACATTCAGTTATCAGATCCCAAAACTGAATTTAAATCAGTAACATATCAATATTGAATATGTTTTCATTTGTTAATATTTGCTAGTTGTTTATTCAATTGCTACGGATTATTTAAATGATGCTGATTATTTGAATGATTACATTTTGTGATCTAATTTCCCTTAAAATGCCAATAAATAATTCATATTTGATAATAATTTATAACCTTTCCACAAATAATATCTGACACACATAAGTGACAACATTCTAATTGAAACAATTTTTGATAAATTGAACAACGTGTAAAGACAACGACAATGAGAACGACAACAACAACCACAACGACGACTACGGTTGGATTTTAGAGAAAACGCAATTTATGACATCTAAACTGAAGGATACACGAACAACATAAATACAAACTATAACAATTTCTATGTGCTCGTATTGATACATACATAAGGTTGGCTTTTGTACAGAGCACTCGTTGGTACAAAATGAAGCTATACGATGTCACACACCCACTTTTACAGAAAACTGATTGCAAAAAACAAGCAAATGAATTCGTTTCCTTTACATACAATTTATTGCACCATGGGATAGCTAAACGCAAAAATAGCATTTAATAAATATACTATTTATTTGAAGTCATCCGGCGTCTATTTAAATTTATATATTTTCCATTGCAGTTTTATTAATTCATTGAAAAAAATTGATCCGTAAACGAAAAACATCTGTCGATATCAGGATATTTTCTGTGTAGTTTTCCCCTTCAATTGTGAAAACGATTTTCAATCAATTTCCTTGTTAGCCTGCCAATAGTGCGATATATCTAGCAGTATATACATTAGACTGGACTTTTTTTGTATGGGAATTTTTTTTTTTTTCAAAAAGAGTGTACCGCCCCCTCAAATTGTTCCTTTTTACGTAAATAATGAAAATCCAAAAACTTAGACTGATAGCCCTAGGTTAAGGCGTGGCACATGCCCACTAAAGTGGCTAAAACTGGTTTATATGGACTTTTCAAGAGACAAGGCACACAAATATAAGTAAAAATGTTTCATATATATTTGTCATATATTATTTTATTGAAATTAACTTACGTTTACTTATTTCTATGCTTTATAAATATTAAAACTTAATCACAAAGGTCTGATTTATTAATGCTACTGTATTTCTTCCTATAATCAGTTACTGTTTGCAAGATATATTGTTTCTCTTTTTCGTTTTTTGCTAAAGCTGCATTATATTCTTCCATGAGTTTAACAAAACGCTCTGCAGTATCATTAACAACATGTAAGTTTTGTACAATATTCATTCCTTTTTGAAATTCGGATTCATTGTGCCACTTGGAAGGGTCAAGTTTTAGAAAGTTAGTATCAATATTAAATCTTTCAAAAAAGCTCAATGATTTTTTATTAACAAAATCTGAAATTTTTTTTTGTTTTATTTCAATCAAGTTGGTTACTATTCTTTTGTGCTCATTATTATGTTCTTCATTGAGATTTTCAACCATTTTTCTCTTATCTGCAATGTCTACAGCATTATCAAAAAATGAAAGAGCTGCTGCTTCTGGTGTCAGGTACCACAAGTGATTCGAAAACTTGCGAGCTACTTCATTGCTTATTATTTCATTAAATTCATTGAATTTAATAATATTTTTAATAAAATTTAAATCATTTAAGGGTGCTTTCGCGGCTATTGGCGCCTCAATCCACGGTCTCAAATAAATTTTCAAAATGAATACACTTATATCTTGTATAGCATTTGACTCATCTGAGGACATTGAGAATTGGTTGCGAAAAAGAAAAATCTTAAGCGTATATATAGCTTTAGCCATCCATCGGGCATGATGCATCGCTCCAGGTGATTTAAACTTTACAGGCTCTGTGTTTCGACCAAGAAATATAAGACTTAATTCCAATAACTCCTTGTAGTCTGCCCTGGGATGTTGTTGAGTGACATAGTCATGAGCAAATTGAGCTAATTGATTTTGTTCAGTTTTGTTAAGCGCAAGATTTATTTTTTCATCGACTATTCCACTTGCAAATTTTTGCTGATTGATTTTGGGCCAATTTTTTTTAAAACGCTGGAATATATCTAATGATGGTCCACTTGATTTTAAATCATATTTTACGAAAGCACTCTTCAGCAAGAGTTCATACACGTGATGACGGCAAGGAAGATATAACAATTCTATATTGAGGTGTTGTTCCAATAATATACAAGTTCCTTGTAATCTTCCTGTATTTGTCGCTGTAGTATCAAAACATAAAGCTTGTACCTTGTTTGGAAAAAATGTTGGTAATATTTACTGTTATAAGAAAAAATTGCTTTTTAAATACCTTTTCTGTTAGATTCCATTCATTTAATAGTTTTAGTATGGCGTCTGTCTGTTCTTTTCCAGTACCAGCTGACAAGGCAGGTACTCCAAGTAGATGTTCAATGCCATTTGTTGTTACCACAACTGGTAATCTGTCCACTTTTTCATTTCCTGTGATTGATGGTAAAATTTTTCCATCCCAATGTACCGTGATTTGATTTACATTTTTGTTTTTAAAATCCATCATCAGATTTGTAGCAGTTTCCGAACGAAATTGTTTACGGCAAAGCCGAATCGATGTCTTAATGATTACCAATGTACTGATATCATGTTTCAATGCTTCAGCCACAGATATCAGAATACGTACTGCGTCCCTGTCACTTACCTTGCACTTGTCTAAGGTCGCAACAAGCTTTGGAGTTATAAAATGTGTCATTCCTCGTTTTCTGTTTTTTGGTTGTGAGTTACAGTTAGAAATTTGATCAGTATTATAGTCACTATCGTATTCATCACTTAGTTCTTCTGTATTGTCACTATAATCATTCGCTGTCAGGAATACTTGGAATTGTTCTTCGCTCTGCTTTTCTTTTCGCAATACCCCTTTCTCAATACGAATATTTTTTCGCTTTTCTTTTTCAAATAATGAACGATCGCATCCTACCATTGCACCAGGTCTACCTTCTTTACGTTGATTTTTCAAAAACACTTTATCTTCTTCTATTTTAATTAAATCTAACGCATTTCCGTGCGCAATGTCAAATAAGTTATTCATATTTTTAATAAACTCATCTTCTCGCTTTTTTTGAAGTGGTGTGCTGCGTTTGCACGTTTTTTGCAGATTTTTCCATTGTTGATATAAAGCTTCGACTTTTTGAACGCTTCTATCAATTTGGCGAACTGGAATACGAGCTTTATTCCAAATAATTTCAGCCTCTTTGATAACCAGATACGCACTTGAACGAAGATCCAATTTTACTTTGCGCATGTTATAAAACAACACTTTCAAAATTTGGCCATTGGAAGGCAGCTTAGATCCAATGATTTGGCTTTCATCATATTCTAATAAATAAATTTTTTCACTAGCTCTTGTGTCCATTTTGCAAATACCATCAAAATCAATTCTTTTAATAGCAATAATGTTTCTATGATTCCTGCTTTGTTTATTGCTTGAAATCAACTAACTGATGGATAAAGAACTTACAATAATATTTTGCTTACTTAAAAGGGACTTTCCCTTTTTTACATATTCATACATACATACGTACAACACAAGTGTTACCAGATGAGTAAAATTAAATCAAGTAGACATAATTAAGTGCATGTAAGTTTAAAATGCGCTTTTTTGTACATATGGATTTCATTTATCTTTATCTCTATGTATTATCATTTTTTTTAACTTCAAACAAAAAACCGTGTAAGATCGAAAACGTGTAAAACGAGTACCGTGTAAAACGGGGGATAGGTGTACTGATCAGATGTTGACTTTCCCCTGTGGTTGCCAACATTTCATTTAGCAATTAGATATTTGTTTACAGAGTTGTATTTTTGCGATTTTTTTGAAAAAAAAATACTCATGTTTAAAAACTGTTATACAAATAAGTAGTAACTGATTATAGGAAGAAATACAGTAGCATTAATAAATCAGACCTTTGTGATTAAGTTTTAATATTTATAAAGCATAGAAATAAGTAAACGTAAGTTAATTTCAATAAAATAATATATGACAAATATATATGAAACATTTTTACTTATATTTTTGTGCCTTGTCTCTTGAAAAGTCCATATAAACCGGTTTTAGCCACTTTAGTGGGCATGTGCCACGCCTTAACCTAGGGCTATCAGTCTAAGATTTTGGATTTTCATTATTTACGTAAAAAGGAACAATTTGAGGGGGCGGTACACTCTTTTTGCGGGAAAAAATATTTTTAGTCCAGTCTAATATACATACATACTCTTTTATTTGATCGTAAATATTGTTTTATTACTACTGTATTTATTTGCTTCTACTTGCACGAATGTAGGTTGTTGCTTGGTAAGATGGGGAAAATATCTCTCTGAATCCATAATATTATACCGAATACTTCTTTGTGGCCAGTTTTTGTTCTACCGATTGACTCAGAAAGGCTTTCTACAGGTCGCAAATGTAAATAGAATTTTATGAAATTTTATCGACTGTAGCATGAGCGGTAATAAAATGAAAATCGGCTCCATACGAATAGCTCCTATCAGAAACATTATTGAAATTTTGTTTAACAAATTCTCTTTGAAAAATATACCAGTTGTTATGCGTTAGTTAATGTGATTTATTGAGTGGCAAAATAAAAGTACGTGCTAAAATTATTAAATATTTTCAACAAAAATCCAACTTGGTACTACAAAAAATTTGCCAAAGACATGAAGCTTAGCCATCAAACTGTTTCCAGTATTCTCAGAACGTATCAGGAGAATTTGAACATTAATATGAGGCTTGATTCGTGGATAAAGGCCAATTGAATAAGAACCATATTGAAAAGAACCCCAAGCACATTCGTTATAAAAGCAGCATGCTAGATGAGTGCTCTGACTATTTGGAATGAAAAGTTAAAGCCGCTCGTAAGTTGGAAAACACACAAAGGCCAAAATGTTCCAGAAAAGAACTCCCAAAAAAAACTAAAGGCCACAAGAAAGAGCCAAGAAATTGAAATCATGTTTCATAATGAAATACCCCTGATGCATAATGGACGACGAAATATTTGCATGAGAAAGATTATTTGCAGCTTCCGAAGCAAAGTTTTTGCTAAAAAAAATTATTGGAGATAACTTTAGTTTCAAAAGCAGCCGAAATTTCAAAAAACAAAAAGTTTGTTGGATGGCAGTAATATGTAGTTGCGGCAAAAGTAGCAAATCATGTTATAATGGGCTGTCCACATACCGAAGCTTTTATTAACGAACATTAGCAAAGAAGACGCGACACAATATATCCACATATTTCTGGCCGAATTTGGCATCCTCTAACTTTGGTAATAAAGCTATATAGCGGTACAAAAATAATAACGTGGTTTTTATACCAATCTTGTCAAATTTTTCTAGCTTTCCAGAGCTTAGGCCAGTCTAGAGATATTGAGGGTCTCAAAATGTGAAATATTTGAAACGGATATGGACATCCTGTTCCAGGAAGGAGAAAGAAACCACTATATATAAGTCCTAATAGAAGGGTTTCTGGACATGAAGGCCCAGAACAATAAATATTATCTTTTTTGCATTTGCTTTTCTGAATGCACAACATATCGAAAGTGTTGTGTCAAAATTTCAATTAAATTGGAGCAAAGCTAACGATGATACAGCATTTCAAACATCCGGCCACATAGGATATCTATATATGTATATAAAATTAATTTTCTGTTTGTTTGTTTGTTTGACCGCTATAGAAATTTGTAGTTTTCAACGGATTTCTCTGAAATTTGGTACACACGATACCTGCACTCCAGATAAGTTAACCATATGCTTCTTATCGGCCACGCCTACTTTTACGCCCACTTTTTATATACAATTAATTTTCTGTTTTTTGGTAAATTTGTTCGCTAGACAAATTTTAACTATTCAACGTATTTCTCTGAAATTTGGTATACACGATCTCTATAAACCAGAAAAACTCGTCATAAGTTTCTTACCAGCCATGCCTACTTTTTTAATTTTTTTTACGGATTTCGCTCGAATTTACTGCACATTATTCTCATATCCCAGGCAAGGTCGTCATATATTTTTATCGGCCACGCCCACTTTTTTTAATTTTCTATATGGGTAATTCCATGTCAAATCAACCAATGGGTGTACACTACCTTCTCCAAATTGTATGATTTTTCGTGGGAAGACAGATCATTACAGAACTAAAATAAGTGCAAAGTTTGAGGGCACTGGCACTTCTACATCCGGAAATATGTGGTCTTGAAAATCGTAAAAAAGGTCAAAATTTACAAAGTTGTACTTACTTAATTATCATTTTCTTGAAAAGTATTATAGTTACGCAACTCATCAAGATTGCATTTGAAAGGTTAATTAATTACCTTTAATTTGATATACAACATGATTTTTTTTTTTGGAAACGTTCAAGGTCACATCTCTTGACCTATAATTCGGGAGGCTATAGCTGTAAAAACGACAATTTTAAAATTATGAAAAAAATATATGTTTAAGATTGGTTCCTTCCCTAAAGTTCCAAAAAATTTCAGACTGGGGGTATGCTTGGATCCAGAAATATTTATCATAGAGTAAAGGTAGATATTTAAAAAGTCGGTGCTGTTACTGTTACTGTTTATGAATGTGGTTGGTTGTGCTCGTGAGCGTCGGCGGGCTATGCACGCACGCCGCTATTTGTTTCTGGTTCTTTAGCTCTGTACTGTACTCAGTACAGATCTGTGTTAGGGTTGGTTCGACAGGTAATTATGTTAGAGCGAGACAACAGTATAAATGTTGTCGGGTGTGGTTCGTAGTGTCAAATAACTTGGATATAGAGAAATTATTGAAAAACGAGAAGTCAAAGGAAGCACCACGAAAAAAACCATTCTAAGCACGTTGCTTTAAAAAACCACATGTGTTGCTATAAAATCAATATTTTTAAATAAAACCAAAAGTGTTAAAAGTGATTGTTTTTTGCCTCTGTAAACAATATGTCATTTAATACAATATATTGTTGTAATCCATTTAAAAAAGTTGCTCATGTCCGGAATGCAAGAGGACTTCGAAAAGTTCAGCAATGGATGACTGGAATTAGTAATAACATTTCAATATCAAATAAAATATGTGATATATGCAGAAGAGAACTTTATAAATTAAAAGGAAGTGTAAACAATAATATTCAATCTATGAACGAGCCAGAAAACGAGAATTCAGACTCGGAAAGTGAAGCATCAGTTTCGGGAGATGTTCGAAGTTAAACGAAAGTTTAACATATTTACTAGAATCTCCAATATGTTCGAGAAAAATTCCACTAAAAGGGTATACAACTAGAAAGTTAGAAAAAATAACAACATCAATTAAAACCAACATTTTCCCAAATTCAACACCTTCAACCTCTCACGTATGCCCCGAATCGGAAATAATCGAGCAACTAAAAGAAAAGTTTAAATCAATAACTAAAAACAGTGATAAAATTCAACTTTTAACTATTTTACCTAAAAGCTGGACATTGAAAAGAATGGAGGAGGAATTTCAAATAACAAATTTCATGGCACGAAAGGTAAAAAACTTGGTTGAGACAGAAGGCGTATTGAGTACACCGAATCCAAAACTTGGAAAACGATTGCCATTAGAAATTGTTGATGTGGTGAAAATCTTTTATGAAACTGATGATGTCAGCAGATGTCTACCAGGATGTAAAGACTACGTGTCAATAACAGAAAATGGTGTAAAAGTAAAAAAAAATAAAAGACTTTTACTCGGAAATCTTCGAGAAGTTTATGCTTTATTTAAATAAAAACATGAAGGGATAACTATTGGAATTTCTAAATTTTGTGAACTTCGGCCAAAAAATGTGGTTCTAGCAGATGCGTCAGGAAGCCATAATGTATGTGTTTGTAAAATACATCAAAATACAAAACTAATGCTCCACGCAATAAACCTGAAAAAATTTACAGAAAATGTGCAGGATTTTGTGCTGTAAACTTATAAAGATTGTTTAAAAAGACTTATATGCAATCCCCCATCACCAAATTGCTACCTTGGCAGATGTAGCATGTGTCCAGGTATACAAAATTTTAAAGAGAAACTTGATGAATTATTATTAGAAAATGAAATTGATGAAATCATATATAAACAGTGGATAAGTGTAGATAGAGACTCTTTGGAAACTGTTATTAAAGAAACTGATTCTTTTCTGGATTCTTTATGCGAAAAACTGCAAACTCTTCTACCCCATTCATTCGTATCTAAAGAGCAGGGTGCATTTATGGCTCACAAAAAGTCTGCGTTGGAAGAAAATGAGTATTTAGTAATTTGCGACTTCTCCGAAAATGCAACTTTTGTGGTTCAGGATTCTGTGCAAGGCTTTTTATGGAATAATAGCCAGGTATTCATCATAATAATGTCAACAACAACAACAACAACAACAGCACTCATCATAATAATGTCAACAACGCCAACACCAACAACAACAACAGCATTCATCATAATAATGTCAACAACGCCAACAACAACAGCATTCATAATAATAATAATTCACTTGTTAAATATCTACCTTTACTCTATGATAAATATTTCTGGATCCAAGCATACCCCCAGTCTGAAATTTTTTGGAACTTTAGGGAAGGAACCAATCTTAAACATATATTTTTTTCAGATTTTTAAAATTGTCGTTTTTACAGCTATAGCCTCCCGAATTATAGGTCAAGAGATGTGACCTTTGACCTTTCCAAAAAAAAATCATGTTGTATATCAAATTAAAGGTAATTAATTAACCTTTCAAATTCGACCTTGATAAGTTGCATCACTATAATATTAATCAAGAAAATGATAATTAAGTAAGTACAACTTTGTACATTTTTATAGTTTTTCCCGATATTCAAGACCTCATATTTCCGGATCCAGATGCGTCAGTGAACTTAAATTTAGGATTTTTCTTATTTCTCGGATACACTTTAATCCTGCCAAAATTCAGCCAATTTGGAAACAGTGATGTAAAAAACAGCCATATTTTAAGTTGAGTTCAGATGGTTTAACCCATATACTTTTTTAGTATTTTTATACCCTATACCACTATGTGGTTTGGGTATAATGACTTTGTGCTGCTGTTTGTAACAACCAAAAATATTTGACCTACACCCATCTTTAACTATACCGATCGAATCAGAATCACCATCTGATTCGATTTAACGATGTCCGTCCGTCCGTCTGTGTGTCCATGTAAAGTTTGTAATCAAACTGCAGGTTGCAAATATGAATATATTTTGATGAAATTTGGTATTTAATCTTTTATCGGCCATGGGATAAACGCTGTTGAAATTGGTGAGAATCGGTCTATGGTCAGACCTAGCCCCCATACAAATGACCCCTATGAAATCAACATATATTGCCATAAGATCCAAATTATCATACTAATCTTAGTCAAATTGGGTTTGTATGTATATATTACATCCATTAATCATTAGTCCAAAAATGATCCCTATTGGACAACTCCTAGTCATAGGCCCCACACAGAGATGCTTCCCGATCTTCACTTAAATCTATCAAAAAACAAAAATATTGCACTGATTCTCCTCAAATTTTGCTTGTATATATTTTTGCAAAATACAAGAGACTTTATCAAACGTGGTCAGGATCGGTCCATTTTTGGGCCTAGTCCCCATATAGATATAACATCCGATATGAACTTTTTCATATCTGCAGTCGGTCTAGACCGACTATAATTTTCTTACTTGTTTATACATATTTTAATTTTTCAATGGGCTTCACTAAAACCTTGTGTATAAATCTCTTTACTTGCTACTCTTGTGTTTACACCATTACAAAATAAATATTGTAAATCAACATATTACAAATATACCCGTCATGCCTTTTTACTATATGAAATGTAACACCCCAAAATTAGAGCAGATTTATTTCATAGCTGAACAGATAGAGTTTGACTACCATTGCAGGATTACTCCGATTTAATTCATAAAAATAATAACATTTCGCCTTTTGGCTACATTGGAAAGCAACCTATAACAAATATTTCCATTTCATCATTTTCACTGTATAAGTGAGTTATAAAAGTGTAAAAAGAACTATTTGCAATTGCGACTGCACATGAAAGCATAGCATATAGGCCGTACTAACTCAAATGCAAAAAGGCTTGAACTAAACAGAACTCTATAGAATCCGATCAGGCCCAAATTCGTATTGAGTGTCAATGAGTGTTGGACAATCTGAGTCGAGATCAAACCCAATAAGGTCTTGAAGCCCAAAGATCAAAACAAGCTATGTTAAGAGAAGCGGAAGTGCCCGAATCTACTCAATTGCATCTAGAAATCCACCGGCTAAGACAAGCTGAGTCGACAGAATATGAAACTCCTGAACCGACTCTACAACGTCTTCAGGCCTAACACATAAAACAAGCTGAGTCCAGGGAATGTGAACCTCCTGAAACGAATGTAACATCCCTACCAGAAAACTTTTGTAAGTTGGTTCCTTTATTACAAGAGATGGTACCTAAAGTTTTTCCTTACATACCGTAAATAAGAAGACAATCTCTTACAGTAGCAGGTGTCAACTTAGAATCTCGCTGTTTTTCTCATAGACAATTATATGTCGCCTGCTCCACAGTTGGGAGCCAGCAAAAAGAGGAAAGACCAGAAATATTGTATATCCCAAAGCTCTAGAATAACTAAAATTTATAACTTTTAGATATCATACACTCAAAATAATCCATGTATTAACATAGTTCAATGTAACGGTAAGCGGGCGTTGAGTACTTAGTCCCCGAAAAATTGGGGAATAACCTCAGCATGAACAAATTCCCAAAATTTAAAAAAGAGTCTCCGAAAGAAATGAACAAATTCCCAATACTGCTCTCAATATCTGACCTGCAATAACCGTATATGGAATCTTTATTATTTTCAATAGCATCATTTCGGTACATGGAAGCTGTAACGTCTTATAAAAATTAAAAAAATCAAAAAATTTTAAATTGAAATAAAAAATTAATTTACTCCCCAAAAAACGTAAACATTGGGGCATTTGTTCATGATGAAAAAATTCCCAAATACCATACAAATTTTTGGGGAGAAAGTTCATTTTTTGAGGAATTTCCTTGGGGACTAAGTACTCAGCGCCTAATAAGCACAGTGAACCACTTTTCGAGTCAAAGGCCTTTGGATCCCGGGCAAGACCGGGACCGATTTTCTCGCAAATAACGTGTTTGAAGGCCGTGAACATCATAACTCAAAATCTACTTCAACGATTATTTTCAAATTTTACACACTATTTCTACACATAAATCGCCAGGTAACCGCATAGAGTTTTTTTATTTTCCATTTTCTTCCCCATTTTGTAATAACAAATTCACCGAAATTTTATAGCAAAAATCGTGTTCTTCACTTCAAAATGCTGCATAAAACAACAAAAAAAATTAAAAAAAACTTCGTGATTACCTCGATAAACGTATCGGCTTTTAAACGCATTTCGATTTTTTTATTTAACATGATCCTGTAACGAGTTATGATGTTCACCGCAAAACAACAATGCCTCCGGAGATCCGCTGTCACATACTCATTTATTAAAATTTTTAATTGAAAAGTTTTTCAAAGATTATATATGTTATGTTATAACGTGTATATGAAATAAATAATCCAACATTATTCAAATATTAAAAAAAAAAAAATATGAAAATACGCCTTTTTTCACTTTTATCTATACTAATATTATAAAGAGCTAATGTGTGTTTGTTTGTTTGTTTGTTTGTTTGTTTGTTTGTTTGTAGGAGGTAATCTCCGTAACTACCCATCTGATCTTCCTGAAATTTTCACAGAATCTTACTGCGGATATGGGAAGTGCTATAGGCTATAATTTTTTAAATATTTTTGGTGGGCGTGGCACCTCCCACACAAAGTAAATTTTTAATATCATATACATATATTGAGTACTATGATAGGGAAAGCTTTGCAAATTTGTGTGAGGTCACCTATTGTTAATATTAGTAGCTACGCCGGAAATGGGCGGGATCGGACAAGTGGGCGTGGTACCTCCCATAAAAGTAATAATTCAATATTATATATATCGAGTACTGTGATAGAGAGGGCTTTTCAAGTTTGTCTGATGTCACCTATTATTAATGTGAGTAGTCGGATAAAAAATGTGAAGTATCGGGCCAATAGGCCTGGCACCTGCCATACAAATTAAATATAAAATGCCATATATCTGGAGTACTGTTACAGTGAGAGTGTTGGGACTTTGTGTGAGCCCATAAGTTATTCATGTGATTAGTTAGACAAAAAATGGGCGTGATCGGAGCAGTGGGCATGGCACCGCCCGTACAAAGTAGATATATGATATCATATAACCGGTGTACTAAAAAAGGGAAAGACTCGATATTCTGCACGAGTCCATCAGATATTAATGTGAGTAGTCCAATAAAAATTGGGCGGGATGGGATTAGTGGGCGTGACACCTCCTATATAAATAATATGAAGTACTTCGAAAGCAACAGTCTTTCGTTAAGTACATTAGTTATCAGTGTGATTTGTTCTGGAAAATATATCGCCAAAATCAAAAACTCGCCAAAACCGAAAATTGCGAAAAATAAAAATCGCCCAAAAAAATCGTCAAAATCAAAAATGAGCAAAATCAAAAATCGCTAAAAAGAAAAATTGCCAATTGACATTCTAAGTTCAAGGGCAATTGTTAAGTGTTGCCAGATCTAATTGTGATAATCCATCTTCTTCTCATGGACAACTACATGTACCTTGCTCCAGGGTAGGAAAGCCGAAAAATCTGATAATTGTTGTACCGAATGAAAAAACAAAAAAACATTGTATATCAGCAAGTATTCAAATAAAAAAACTATGCTAATAATCTATATTAACATAATAAAGAGGTAATATGTGTTAGTTTGTTTGTTTGTAACTACACATCTGACCTTCCTGAAATTTTCACAGAGTCTTACTGCGGATATGGGAGTGCTACAGGCTGTAATTTTTTAAATATTTTTATCGGGCGTGGCACCTCCCATACAAATTAAATTTTAAATATCATATATATTAATATGATAGAGCCAGCTTTGCAAATTTGTCTCAGGTCATCTATTATTAACGTGAGTAGTCAGACAAAAAAATGGGCGGGATTGGACAAATGCACGTGGCACCCCTACACAAACTTAATATTAAATGTAATATATCTGAACTACTGTATTAGTGAGAGCCTTGGCACTTTGCGTGAGCCCTTTCATAACAATTCGGAAGGGGGGGGGGGGAGGGTGTAGCGAAGCACACCGGGTTACATCTAGTAGTTTTATAATTTTATTAAATTAAAAAAATTCATAATATTAAATCAACAATTAATTAAACTATAAATAAAAAGACTTAGAAAAAGATTAATTCTAAATATCTCAAAAAAATAAAATCAATTATAATAATCTTCGAAGCAATTAAATTTTTTTGTGAAACAAAAAAGTTTTTATAAAAGGAACGATTTTCCATTTCCATTTTTAGTACAAACTAAAAAAGTAATAATCGATTCTCTGTGAACTTTATTTAAAAATTTACAAGTATAAAACAAAAGCTACAGATATTTATGTAAAAAATAATAACACAAATCACTGAGTTGATTTGAGCGGAGTAAATTAGTTGCTAATTTTGACCGTTGACGACCAATAGGATATAGAGTATATGGCCCATGGATTTTTTCCTTGAAGGAATTAAAAAAAAATATTTTTGACGACACTTTTGTTGAGAAATATTGGGTCGTTAAGTACTAATCCACAAAACAAAATAAAAATTTTCTAGCAGTTTAGGTTTGGCCGTGAATAGGTTAAAGTTGATTCCCGATCTTCTCTTATTCTACCAAATAACATATTTATTTTTTTATATGTTTTTGCACAAAAAGATAACTAAACTATATATGGAAATGATCGGAAAAATATAATCCTTTATCTGCAGAATGCAGATTAATAACACTGCCACTCAAACTTGCTTTATTCTTATTTTCTGTATCCAACTATGAACTCAGCATAGTTAAATCTAAAACGGCATGCTATAGTGTACCATATAGTCAGTGTGCTTACTGTTTTTATTTTTATTAATACGCTGCCAGCGACAGTTCAATAGATCATTTATTGAGAGACAACGAGGAAGAGTTATATTACTATGGGTATATGTTTTATAGCTACTCGAATGTACGTATGTATCTGTATTTATATGTAAGTAATTAATAGTCGCTGTGTAGTAATTTATTTATAGTCATCACTAATACATACAGATATTTGCTAGTATGAGTGGGTTGGTATTCAATTCATAGCTTAATTGAACTTCAATTATAATTCATAATGCACGCACTACCGTGAGCCGTAGTGTCAGTTGCAAACACATTTTAGTTAGATTTTATATCCTTTTCATTTATTTCACATTTGTTTGTCCTGTGTTTTATCTATTGATTGTTGTGATATTTGTTAGTCGTTTGAGTTACGGTTACAAAGTTAATTTTTTACTTTGCTTATGATGTGCAACCTTGATATTTAAAAAAAAAAAAAATATATATAAAATATATTGGTTTGTTACTGATAGTTTAGAGTAGTTCAGTAGATTCACTAATTGCTGACTGCAATTTACAATGATATGCTTATCTGTCATCTATAATATTGACTTTAGTTCACAATATCAATTGTATGTCTATTACTTAACAGCGAATTTAAATAGTTTCAGACATAATGAATACATTGGTTTTCTAGGAACTCCTAAAAAAAAGCTTTTAAATGGTTTCCGCGCTCAATTTATTACCTAGCATGGTGTAGTGTGAGTATTCATATTTTTTCGCATATAAATTATTAGTTGTTAATAATACTGCCAGGGCTGGCCAATATGAAAATAAATATGAAAAATGCAAAAAAAAAAAAAAAAATTAAAAATCGCCACAAAAAAATACTTTGAAAATGTTTCCCAATAATATTAAATATTGGTACATTTTTTAGCTATCCACCAGATTTGCAACTTTTTATGTTTTTACATACTAACACATACATAAAGCTATACAATGCTGGGTGTGTGTTCATTAAATTTATTAAAGTGTTTGCAAAAAGCCCTGTGTTGAATTGGAAAATAATTTTAGACATAACAACAAAAATAATTTAGGGCATAAACCAATAAGGACAACAACGGCAATAAAAAGTGTTGAATTGTGAATTGGCTAAAATTGTTTAGCATACCTTTAGTATCTTATAAAATAATTTATTAAATGAAAAAAATGCTAGCATTTATATGAAAAAAATATATTTACACTCACAATACAACTGTTATTAGGTAGATGTGAAGATCAGAAACAAAATACAACTTTGGTTACAGAAATTTTTTTAGAATTCGACTAAAATTTACAAAAATTAAAGAAATGGAAAATGGCCCAAAAATTGTGGGTCATTTTTCATTTCTAATTTGTGGGTGATTTTCACATGAAAAATTATTCACTTTTAAAAACGAAAAATGAGGCAAAAAAACAAGTAAGATAATTATAGTCGGTCCTGACCGACCATACGATACCCTATACCATGGTTTAGAGACCCTATCTCTTCGGTCCAACTAATTGGATATAGCAAATAAGCGATTTTGGTAGATACAAACAGCAGCACAAAGTCATTATACCCAAACCACATAGTGGTATATGGTATAAAAACTAAGATAATTATAGTCGGTCTAGACCGTCTTTACGATACTCTATACCATTTGTTTAGAGACCCTATCTCTTAGGCCCAACTAATTGGATATAGAAAATAAGCATAAACCAAATTTGAGTGGCTATATAATTTTTTTTTTTTTTGGTTTCACATATTAAAAGGTTCATATCTTATGCTATACTTATATGGGGACTAGGTCGAAAAATATACCGATTCTGACCATATTTGGTAAGGTCATTTATTTTTTGCAAAAACATATAAATGACAAATTTGAGAAAAATCTATACAACATTTTTGTTTTTTGATTGATTTAAGTGAAGATCGGGAAGCAGCTCTATATGGGACCTATGACTAAGAATTGTCGTATTGGGATTGTTTTTAGACTAATATATAATAAACACATACAAACCCAATTTGAATAAGATCTATAAGAGAATTTGGATTTTATGGCAATTCATGTCAACTTCATAGTGGTCATTTTTATGGGGACTAGGTCTGAACAAGGACCGGATATCACCAATTTCGATAACGTTCACCCTATGGTGCATAAAAGCTTATATACCAAATTTTGTCAATATATATGCATATCTGCGACCTGTAATTTGATTAAAATATTTACCTGGACACACATACAGGCGGACGGACGGACGGACATCGCTTAATCGACTCAGAAAGTTATTCTGATGGGTCCAGGTCAAATATTTTTAGTACTTACAAATAGCAGTCATTATGCCTCGTCCACATGGTGGTATAGGGTACAACAAGTAAGTCAATTGTAGTCGGTATATACCGTCTACCATAGACTATGCAATATCGAGAGAGAGAGAGAGAGAGAGCGTTTTTGATCCAATAGCTGGATATAGAAAATAAACATAAATAAATTTTTGTGCTATTGTATTATTTTGTGATGTGGAGATATGAAAAAGTTCATACAAATCAGTATAAATCGTATCGGTTATCACAAACAAATTCCTTCTTTTCCCACAACTACAAATTGGCACCCAAACTAATATTTTTCGGGAGCTTCGATTTTTTTTTTATCAAATTCACTCCATAATTCTGTAGTTTTTTGGCAAGTAGCTTGATAATCTTCTTGGAGTTTCGACGCGGAAACAATTTGAGTTCTGCCTATACTTCAATAATTTGAGTTCTGTCTCCTTTATAATTTTTCGTGATAGAGACAATTTAGTTTTGGAGCTGCATAATTTCCCAAAACAATCCAATTTTTTCTTAAAAAGTGCCAAAATTTTTGTTAGCTTTTTAACAGCCCTTTTTAATATTTAATAATTATTAATTTTTGAAAATCGGGCAAACCATTATTCTAGTAAACAACTCCATTATTCAAAATGTTAATAACTTTATCATGTAGTTTTCCTTCATAATTCATTTTAAAATAAAATATTTATTGAATAATGACAATATATGGAAACACATTTTATCATTTACGTAAGCGTTTGAGAGGCCCCACTGTATTTAACTGGTGTCCGACTTGAATGAATGTTGACATACAGAGTGCTTTATAGTTATTTAATGCCGTTTTCTTTTCTATGACTTCCAAGAGGATAATAATCAAAATTTTTTTGCATTTGTGAACACAGCACTTTGAGACCTTTCGACTGATGTATAAAATAAGGTTTCTCTTAATTCAAAATATATAAAAAAAATACACTTTTCCAACAAAGGGCAAAAAAAGGGGCGACATTTTTGTCAGAAAAGAAAACGGCATAAGATTCCTTTTTGTATGACTTTTCCTGTCATTTTGTTGTTAAATCTACTTTGTTTAACCGCGTCATTGTATTTGATTTTTAATGTTTGACTTCTGAATCATAAGGCTGTTTTTTTTTTTTTTGTATAAAATTGTATTGAGTCTATTTTGCGTCTACATGTATTTTGTATCGCCATATTGGAAAAAGTTAAAAGAAAAGTAATTTTTAAACTCTTTCTTTTAACTCATACTCTCCGCCTGTCTGTCTGTTATGGGTCAACCCCATTCTCCATTATCCAATTAATCTGAAACTTAGCCAATAGTCTTTTTCTGACTACAGATTAATTTTGGGGTAGTCACGCACAGTAACGCATAGTCACGTACAGTCAACGAGTGATCTAAATGTCTTTTCCCTCATCCGATCGATATGAAAGTTGGTCCATACACTTGCTGTGAAATAAGATTAACTTGGACATAGTCACGCACTGTCACGCATAGTCACGCACAGCCTCGGAGTGATTTAGAACCAATTCCCCCTTATGTGATCGATCTAAAACTTGGTCGATAGACTTGCTGTATAAAAATATTAACTTTGACATAGTCACGCACAGTCACGCACAGTCACGGAGTGATTTAAACCCCATTTCTCCTCATCCAATCAATCTGAAACTTGGTCCATGGACTTGCTGTGACCACAGATTTATTTTAAAATAGTCACGCAAATTCACACACAGTCGCGGAGAGATTCAGAACTCATATGCATGAGGAAGGAAAGAGTTTTACTAAAAACTTTTTTTTTTTATAGGTTAGATTATTATGTTTTATTTTTTACTATTTTTTGGTAGCCGTATAGCCTGAATTTGGGTTCCACATGTTTGGAAACCATCCTCAAATTCTTTAACAAGTGAAATGTGTGTTACAGATTTTTCGTGCGCAATATTTAGATTTTATGGCCTATTTCAATGAAACATCATGTACGTTATCATGAGCTGTTAGTCAGTTAAATGGAAACAAGAATAGTTATGCAAAAGTTATTTCAAAGGAAAAATATAAGAGAAATGCTCGTATATTCTTTTATCAATTCAGCTTTAGGCTCGGAAAAACACAAATCCTTAAGCCATCTTATTTGAATACGGTCTTCCACTATATCCACTATATACAGAATTAAGAAAAATTCAATCAACATACCACTTAACTGCAAGATTTGCGATTGGTGCTTTTAAGTCAACACCCATTCATAATATTCTAACTGAAACTGGACTTTTAACATTCAAACAGCTCATTGAAAGCCAACTGAAAGTCAAATTCTCGTATATAGTACAAAAACAAAACACAAGAAAAAACAAGTAAGAAAATTATAGTCGGTCTAGAGCGACTATATGATACCATGCGTTTAGAGACCCTATCTCATAGGCCCAACTAACTAGACATAGAAAATAAGCATAAACCAAATTTGAGTGGGATTGTTATTAATTTTTTCGGCTGCAGATATGAAAAAGTTCATATCGGATGCTCTATCTTTATGGGGACTAGGCCCAAAAATGGACCGATCCTGACCATGTCTGGTAACGTCTCTTGTATTTTGCAAAAATATATGCAAACAAAATTTGAGAGGAATCAGTGCAATATTTTTGTTTTTTGATAGATTTAAGTGAAGATCGGGAAGCAGCTCTATATGGGGCCTATGCCTAAGAGTTGTCCCATAGGGATCATTTTTAGACTATTCATTAACGGATGTAATAAACGTATACAAACCCAATTTGAGTAAGATCTATATGACAATTTGGATCTTATGGCAATTTATGTCGATTTCATAGAGGTCATTTGTATGGGCATTAGGTCTTAACATGGACCGATTCTCACCAATTTCAATAGCGTTCATCCTATGGCCGATGAAAGCTTATACACCAAACTTTATCAAAATATATTCACATTTGCGACCTGCAGTTTGATTACAAAGTTTACATGGACACATAGACGGACGGTCGGACGGACGGACATCGTTAAATCGAATCAGATAGTGATTCTGATTCGATCGGTATAATAAAAGACGGGTCTAGGTCAAATATTTTTGGTAGTTACAAACAGCAGCACAAAGTCATTATACTAAAACCACATAGTGGTATTGGGTGTAAGAATAAGAATTCAAAAATTATTGCAATAAAAATTTACTATGCTGATCGATGGTTTAGGGTATCGTATAGTCGGTCTAGACCGACTATAATTTTCTTACTTGTTTTCTATAAAAAACTTTATTTCTTATAAATATTACTTTATTTTTATAAAACCTACTATTATTCTAAATGTCACTGTTAATTTTAACGAATGATTAAAAAATATTATATATCTTATATCTGTGGTTTTCTGGAGTAACCGCGTTTGTCCATTTTTGTCAATTTTGAGTTAAAGATGCCAAATATATTAATTTTTAACGCTCTTTGCATGTGTTTAATTTTTTTTTTAATATTGACCATTTCTGAGTTTTTTCTTTAAATAACGACGTAACTTGAATGTTATTAAATTAATTTGCAGCACTAACGACGTACGTTTGATCGCTGACAAATTATTTTCTCAGAAAACGACACATGGTGACATACGTTGTTATTAATGAAAAAAAAAAAAAAAATGCAAAATAATTTTGGATTATTTTTCAGTTTATAACCACTTATAGAAACTTGTGTGTTTATTTCTGTTATTTGTTGTCACTATCATTCTTGATACGTTGTTATATTCTCACCCAAGTCCCGTTAACTTTTTGTTGACGAACATAAAAATCAATTTTTCAAGCACTGGTAGTTTTCTTTTTCAAAGAAAAAGACATTTGTCGACATAAGTTGTTTTATCTGCACTCACTTTAAGTGTAATTTACATTTTTTTTCGTCCTTCTCTAGGATCTATTCCTCTTAAGATTTTTGACTCAAAATTTTATGTAAAGTTTTTATTGCCCATATCTACAGGACTGTTAAATAAAAAGTTCTAAAAACTTTATATTGAGCCCATAATTTCAAATATAACGTTTTTTTTGGCTCTCCTGAACACTTTGATTTTATGACATACGCGGTTATTCTAGAAAACCACAGATATATTAAAAAAAATTTATGAAACCTATAGTCAGTCCGTCTGGCCGTTCTATCCGATTTTCTTCATTTTTTATTTTTTTAATAAAAGGTATTTAGACACAGATATGTCGTCAATCATTGAAATTTACTCTACTCCCACCTTACTCAAGTTATCGTCAAATGCGATTCTTCCCTGTACATTTCAAGCACTATCAAATCTAATAGAAGAATGTGTACGACTTTGATTACTTCATAAGGACAATTTAAGTATATTTCGAATAGCGCTGTAAATAACTGCCATGTAAATAGTTTTTTAAATTGCCTAAATTATTTTAGAAAAATCAGTTTTCACAAAAAGTATAATTATTTGTTCAAAAACTGAAATTTTTATTTTTATACCCTATAACACTCTGTAGGGGATATACTGAGTTTGTGCTAATGCTTCAAACTACCAAAAAGATTTGACCAAGAGCATTATTTTATTATACCGACCGACTCAGAATCGTTTTACTAAGTCTACTTAGTGATGTCTATCCATCAGCCTGTCTATCTGTAAGTCAGTGTGTTCATGTAAGCTTTGCAAGCAAACCACAGGTCGATAATATGAACATACTTTGATAAAAATTTATACATGACAGCTTTTTTCGACCAAATCATGGATCAATATTGAAATAGATTGATGTATGTTCATGTCATAAATTCATCAATTTTGGTTTATGGTTGGTTATTGCTCGCATTAATCAGTGATTTATAATAAACACTGTAGGAGGGTTTTCATTCATTGTTCTCATATAAAGGTTCTTTTCGATCTTAATTGAAATCTATCAAAAGACAAATATATTACAAATTTTGTTTTTAAATTTTGGTTGCACATGGTTTTTTTAAGAGTGGCTCTTGACCTTTTGTCTTTTTTTTTTGACCTAATCCTCATGTGCCATTAGTATCCAAAATTAACTTTTTAATTTTTACAGGCCACATACTAATAAAAATGCCACTCAAATTTGGTTTAAGTCAATTTTCTATATATTAGATATATTTTGTCAAACATATCAAAAGTGAATTTAATAAATCTTTATTTTAACTATAACTCCTTTATCCTTATTTATCCTTAAAGAACATTTATTTTTAAACTAAGCGGTAAATATATTTACAATAACGTTTTAATTTACGGACAGAATTTAAAATATAAAACCAGTAAAAATTAATTGATTGCCTTTTGTTTGTTTGATTTTTTAATAATTTTTAATATATTTATAAATCTTAAAGTTTGTGTGTTTGAAGTTAATATCAGGCTACACCTTTATACCGATCTGTTTGAAATTTTGACGGAGTCTAGGAGTTACTATACGAAGTAACACAGGCTTTAAATTTTTCAGATAAATCAAGTGAACAAAGCATCCCTTATACAAAGTTATTTTTAAATATTTGGATCACTATAATGAGCAAAATTTCTCAAATTTGGTATAAGTAGATAAGTTATCAATATGAATAGTTTTGCAAAAAAAAATTGGCCTGATATCTCAGGCGTTGGACGGCCCATACAAAGCAAATATTTAATAACATATATATGAAGTACGATAATAGTAAACGCCTTAAGAAATATATAATTATATTCTTCTGTATAACAACTATATTGGAAATATTAAAACACCTCAATGAAAAATATTTGTATTAGCTAAAAGTTTCTAACTTTGAAAAATAATTTCAACAAATACATACTTTTCAATATAAAACAACTAAATTAAAAGTTAAAAAAAAAAAATCACGTCGTACTTGTAATAAATTGCCTCAACAAATTGCATTAATACAAAACAAAACAAGTAGGAAAATTATAGTCGGTCTAGACCGACTATACGATACCCTATACCATGCGTTTCGAAACCCTATCTCTTAGGCCCAACTAACTGGACATTGAAAATAAGCAAAAACCATATTTGAGTGGGATTTTTATTAATTTTTTTGGCTGCAGATGTGAAAAAGTTCATATGGATGCTATATCTATAAAGGGACTAGCTCC
Source organism: Cordilura impudica (assembly GCA_963682025.1). Taxonomy (NCBI): domain Eukaryota; kingdom Metazoa; phylum Arthropoda; class Insecta; order Diptera; family Scathophagidae; genus Cordilura; species Cordilura impudica. The sequence continues at coordinate 107,430,398 of OY821517.1, forward strand.
AAAAATGGACCGATCCTGATCATGTTTGGTAAAGTCTCTTGTATTTTGCAAAAATATGTACAAACAAAATTTGAGAAGAATCAGTGCAATATTTATACCCTATACCACTATGTGGTTTGGGTATAATGACTTTGTGCTGCTGTTTGTAACAACCAAAAATATTTGACCTAGACCCATCTTTAATTATACCGATCGAATCAGAATCACTTTCTGAGTTGATTTAACAATGTCCGTCCGTCCGTCTGTCCGTCCGTCCGTCCGTCCGTCCGTCTGTGTGTCCATGTAAAGCTTGTAATCAAACTGCAGGTCGCAAATATGAATATATTTTGATCAAATTTGGTATATAAGCTTTTATGGGCCATGGGATGAACGCTATTGAAATTGGTGAGAATCGGTCCATGTTCAGACCTAGCCCCCATACAAATTACCCATATGAAATCGACATAAATTGCCATAAGATCCAAATTGTCATATAGATCTTACTCAAATTGGGTTTGTATGCGTTCATTACAGCCATTAATGAGTAGTCCAAAAATGATCCCTTTGACCCCATATAGAGCTGTTTCCCGATCTTCACTTAAATATATTAAAAAACAAAAATATTGCACTGATTCTTCTCAAATTTTGTTTGTATATATTTTTGCAAAATTCGAGAGACTTTACCAAACTTGATCAGGATCGGTCCATTTTTGGACCAAGTCCCTATATAGATATTGTATCCGATATGAACTTTTTCATATCTGCAGCCAAAAAAATTAATAAAAATCCCAATCAAATTTGGTTTTTGCTTATTTTCTAGGTCCAGTTAGTTGGGCCTAAGAGATAGGGTCTCTAAACGCATGGTATAGGGTATCGTATAGTCGGTCTAGACCGACTATAATTTTCTTACTTGTTTTGTTTTTTAATAGATTTAAGTGAAGATCGGGAAGCATCTCTATATGGGGTCAAAGGTATCATTTTTGGACTACTCATTAGTGGATGTAATGAACGCATACAAACCCAATTTGAGTAAGATCTATATGACAATTTGGATCTTATGGCAATTTCTGTCGATTTCATATGGGTAATTTGTATGGGGGCTAGGTCTGAACATAGACCGATTCTCACCAATTTCAATAGCGTTCATCCCATGGCCGATAAAAGCTTATATACCGAATTTTATTAAAATTCATAGATATTTGCGACCTGCAGTTTGATTACAAGGTTTACATGGTCACACATACATACGGACGGACGGACGGACGGACATTGTTAAATCAACTCAGAAAGTGATTCTGATTCGATCGGTATAATTAAAGATGGGTCTAGGTCAAATATTTTTGGGTGTTACAAACAGCAGCACAAAGTCATTATACCCAAACCACATAGTGGTATAGGGTATAAATATTTATATTAGCTAAAAGTTTCTAACTTTGAAAAATAATTTCAACAAATACATACTTTTCAATTTAAAGCAGCTAAATTAAAAGTTTTAAAAAATCACGTCGTACTTGTAATAAATTTCCTCAACAAATTGCTTTAATACAAAACAAAAAAATTTAAATTTTATAAAAACAAGCGAACAAATTTCTAAATTTTAAATTAATTTTTATTCCCTTCACACCATTCTGCAGGAGGCATATATAACTCTGGACCCCATAAAATATACATTTTCTTGACTTAATAACAAGCGGAGTAGATAAAACGGTAGCCGTATTCGTCTGTCTGTCTGTCCATCTGTGGAAATCACTATCACGTCTTTAATAGATTACATGGATTGCTCAAATTTAGTGAAAATGATTAACATTCTGATGAGGTTAGTAATTATACAGATAAAAATCGGTTCAAACTAAAATTAAAAAAAAAACTTTTGAAAAAATATGATGTTCCTATGTTGTTATTGTTGTTATTATTAATTTTGTAATTTTTGTGTCAGAGCTTTAATTATTTCCGCTGCTATGTTTGTTGTGTTTGCAATGTTCGCTTTATATGTAAGTGTATATAGGGGCTATAACCCAATTTTCCGCATAGTACTACGAGGGGGGCGATGATGTTTATTAACAAAAACCATTATCTTGGGTTATTTAATAAAAAAAACCAAATTCATCAAATCAATACAAATAAATTTATTTTAACAAGTTATATTATTTTATATCATAACAGGTTATATAACCGCAGTCCCACCTTGGTGTAGAAAACTAATTTTTTTTTAATCTCTAAAACTGTTAAAGTTTGCTTACCCATTTTTCTTGACTTTTTCTTTATCATGTATATGAACCGAAACGGATTACTTTTAAGTTTCAAATCATACATGGAACGTTGTTTTTCAACAACTTCAATTTGGTATGCTTGGTGCAGCTTTCTACTCGGCATAGGTTGATGCTGGTGCTGATTTTGTAGATATTGAGCAGTTGTTTGTCTCAAATGACAAAAGGCTTCGAGTACAACAGCTCTGCATGCAGCAGAACGCAATCGAACCGCTAATGTGTTGCGACTAAGGCCAGGTACCACTAATACTACTTCATCGCGCGTGAATGGTATCAGGGATGTTTTCTTGGTATTTTTCTAACCGCATGTTGAGAAAATCATTTTGGAAAAAGTATTGCATTTAGGGGGCTAAAGAATGAAAACCATTAGGAATTCGATGCTTCATGCATACTTGGCTGTTTTGATATTGGTTGGCGTTCACATGTAAGTTGAATGTTATTGAATATATAGTATATGAATAACGAGCTGTTCTATATCACTTTAGGTCCGCCTACTTTGAGATAAATTATGTCTTAAAAACAGTTCGAATACTCAGGCGCGGATCTAGCTCAACCCTTTGGGGGTTGGGGGAAATTTTTGACAAAAACTAATTTTTACTTATAAAAGTTTATTTAAAAGTTATGTACTTATAAAAAGTAAAAACTAAAAAACAAAACAAAAACTCAACAAGTTTTTCAATAAATTCATTACCAATAAAATAACAATTGTTGATATAAATCAATTCTAATTATTTACCTTGATTTATAATTAATTGTATTGGTTTTTAAAAGAATTAACACAAAATGACAAAATATTTATATTTTAAAACAATTAAAAAAAATGACGATTGTAGGTTACAAAAGTTCAACAAATCAAATTTCTACACCAAATTCATTAGATAAGCAGTCTTACAGTTTATATACTTATTAAAAACATAACATTGTTTAGAAATAAATAAAAATGAATTATATTCATAACGAAATTAAAAATCAATTTCAAGGTTTGGCTTAATGTTTTTTTAAATAAATATTTAAAAAATATTTTTTACTTGCAGAAAAGCTTTTCACATTTTTTAATATTTTGAAATTCAAATGCAATTTTTTTAAGTGAAATTAAAAAATTTATATTTGAAATTGTAGAAATTTAAATCTCTTACTAAACAAAACAAAGTTATCAGTTAAAAATTCAACTTACAGTTCAAACAGATCTATGAAAGTTGGAAAATTTCAATCGAAATTTACAAAACGACATTTAATATTCAGAAATTTTCATTTGAAATTCAATAATTTACGTAGAAACTTACATTTAAAATTTCTAAATTAAATGGAATTTTCTCAATATCAAATGTAACTTTCTGAAATTTAGACTGAATTTTTATACCCTATGTGGTTTGGGTATAATGACTTTGTGCTGCTGTTTGTAACAACCAAAAATATTTGACCTACACCCATCTTTAATTATACCGATCGAGTCAGAATCACTATTTGATTCGATTTAACGATGTCCGTCCGTCCGTCCGTGCGTCCGTCTGTGTGTCCATGTAAAGCTTGTAATCAAAGTGCAGATCGCAAATATGAATATATTTTGATGAAATTTGGTATTTGATCTTTTATCGACCATGGGATGAACGGTGTTGAAATTGGTGAGAATCGGTCTATGTTCAGACCTAGCCCCCATACAAATGACCCCTATGAAATCAACATATATTGCCATAAGATCCAAATTATCATACAAATCTAAGTCAAATTGGGTTTGTATATATATATTACATCCATTAATCAGTAGTCCAAAAGTGATCCCTATTGGATAACTCTTAGGCATAGGCCCCATATAGAGCTGCTTCCCGATCTTCACTTAAATCTATCAAAAAACAAAAATATTGCACTGATTCTTCTCAAATTTTGTTTATATATAATTTTGCAAAATACAAGAGACTTTACCAAACATGGTCAGGAGCGGTCTAGGCCCAAAAATGGATATGATATGAACTTTTCATAACTTTTTCATATCTGCGGCCGAAAAAATTAATAAAGATCCCACTCAATTTTGGTTTATGCTTATTTTCTATATTCAGTTAGTTGGGCCTGAGAGATAGGGTCTAGACCGACTATAATTATACCCTATAGCCCCCATACAAATGACCCCTTGTAGTGTAAAAGGCAGGATCGGTGTTTGCAGGATCGCCATATAGTGTAAAAGGTAGGATCGCCATATAGTGTAAAAAGGCAGGATCGCCATATAGTGTAGGTGGGACGCCAGCTAGGATCACCAAATATTATAAAAATCGCTGGACCGTTATATATTTAAATTTAATATAGTGTATGTATGGGGGCAGGATCGCCATATAGTGTATGAGGGGGCAGGGTCGCCATATAGTGTTAGCTTGGCAGGATCGCCATATAGTGTATGAGGGTGTATAAAAGGATACTAAGATTGGGTGAGAACCGGACCAATCTCAGGAGGAATTTTGTCAAGTGCTTTCCTCAAAGCAGTTCCCGCGTGCACGCTAGATGCACTTTTTTTATACAGCACGTAGGCAGATTATGCCAATGTTTGAACCCTTTGGCAGAATATGCCAGTAAAAAGAGAAAATCTCTGTTGGTTTTAATTATAACCCTTTCAAATCAGAATTATAATTGATTTATTTATTTTTTAAATGCTGGTCTTTTATATCATTATAATTTAATATTTTTACTTAATTTAAATAATAGTCTTCTCTTTTCTTTACATTCGCATATTACAAATTCATTGATTTTTAAACGTTGGGCTCAATAGCCAATCAGGAAACGTTCAATAATCAATTTAAATTTTTCCCCTCAAAATTTGAGTGACATTCCTATTTGTCATGGGTTATTGACACAATTTGAATTTTCACAAATTTGTCATTTCGCATTCCAGTGATATTTAATTACACAATAATTTATTGTTTTGTAATTCAACCCTTTACCGAAGGTTAGTGTACTTTGTGGTATGTGTTGAATAAAAAGAAAAGATATGCAAAAAAAAATAAATAAATGTAAACAAATAATTACAAATAAATATGTGCATGTGCATATAGTAAACAAAAATAAACAAAAAAAATATAAACAAATAAAGATGAATAAATGAAATAAATAAAGATAAATGAAGATGTGTGTAACATCATCACACCCTTACCCTTAAGATGAAATTTATGGGTTTTAGAAAATTCATGAATTTCATTACTTAAAATAAAAATGTTATTTTTGTTTCTCTTAAACTTAGTGGTTATTCTAATTTTGTTTTTGTGATATAATATTATATATAAAAAAATGTAATAAGTAATTTCTATATCTATGTATTAACAATATAAATAAGTAAGTTTACTATGTGCTCTTATATGTAGTAATTAACAATCTATACAATTTTACATTTTCATTTACGTTTATATAATTTTAAAGTATTATTATGATATGATTTCATATTTCCTTTTACATATAAAATTGAATTTTCATTTTATATCTATTAAATTTCTCCTTTACATTTCATATTAATTACATCAATCGAAACATGTATAATTTCATGTGGTCAATGACATGGCAATTTTCATCTTTTATTTTAAAAATAATTATTTTCTTTTCGAAATTACGATAAATTTTTAGTCATCTATTCTATGTCGCGTGGTGTGTCCTTTTGATTCTTTAAAATTTTCGAGGATTTTCCCTCATTATTTTCTCATATTCTATCATATCTTTCGGGGTTCGTTACATAACATATACTCACATACTTTTCGTCACTTTTCCATTATAGTGCGAATTTATTATTTCATTTATATTTTCTAGATCATAGCTATCATTATATCTTTCATTGCGACCTTTGTCTACAATGATTATCAAATCATTTATTTCCTTTATATATTAGATGTCAGTTTCTTCACGTCGAAATCTGGATTTCGCAGAATTATCACTGTATCTTATTATATCAGGCACGTAGTTTCTCCATTATCGAATCTAGTTTCGATGGATTATCACCACGTCATAAACGCGCAAATTTATTGATTCATTTTATACCCCTATTATATATTCTTTATATCATTTCCTTTCAATTATTTCCTGATGTACACACACCGATCTTGGAGTGAACATTTACAATAGGCGCTGCCATCTCTATCGTCTGTCCTAGTTCGTCAGTCATCACCAGCGTTTTTATTATCTCTTTTATTATGTTTATCTTCTTTTATAAATTTCCTGTTTTATTTTCATTGTCTTTATTTTCTTTTATAAAAAGTCTTTCCTTTATTATCACCATTGTCATTGCCAAAAAAAAATGTTGTTAACAGTATTTCATATACATAAATTTTCTTAATTGATTTAACATATTATATTCAATTTTCATTTAATTCTATTATGATTATGATATTAATTCCATAATAATGTTTTGTATTGTCCTTTTTTTTATATATTTATATTTTATTTTCTACAATTTTCTCTTTGTCTAATTGTGATATTACTTTAATATAACAATTTTGTTGTGATAACTTTACATTATTATTTTAGTTAAAAAAAAAATTTTTTGTTGTTGTTTTATTTTTTTACTTGATTAAATTTTTTTTTTTAGTTTTGCAATTTCCTATGTCTCCAATTTTCCGATTTCTCAATCATTAACTTAATTTCTATATCCCTCGTCGTGGGAATTCTAACGTCTTCGATGGTTGGAGCTCTTTTCATCCCTATAAACTTCCACCATCCTATTAACCATTTTAACTTCTCTTCTTCTGTTAGATTATCGTCATCATATAACAATTTTTGCTGCTCTTTCCGTTCATCCATTTCTATGCTGATCCTAACTCTGTTCTTTGTAGGCATCTATATAGTGGTGTAGGTGTTTACAGGATTCGGAAAGTTCGTTGTCCAGGGTCTAATTTGCAAGGATCGGGAAACAGAAGTTTTTACCAGGATCAAATTTGCAGGATCGGTGTTTGCAGGATCGCCATATAGTGTAAAAGGTAGGATCGCCATATAGTGTAAAAAGGCAGGATCGCCATATAGTGTAGGTGGGACGCCAGCTAGGATCACCAAATATTATAAAAATCGCTGGACCGTTATATATTTAAATTTAATATAGTGTATGTATGGGGGCAGGATCGCCATATAGTGTATGAGGGGGCAGGGTCGCCATATAGTGTTAGCTTGGCAGGATCGCCATATAGTGTATGAGGGTGTATAAAAGGATACTAAGATTGGGTGAGAACCGGACCAATCTCAGGAGGAATTTTGTCAAGTGCTTTCCTCAAAGCAGTTCCCGCGTGCACGCTAGATGCACTTTTTTTATACAGCACGTAGGCAGATTATGCCAATGTTTGAACCCTTTGGCAGAATATGCCAGTAAAAAGAGAAAATCTCTGTTGGTTTTAATTATAACCCTTTCAAATCAGAATTATAATTGATTTATTTATTTTTTAAATGCTGGTCTTTTATATCATTATAATTTAATATTTTTACTTAATTTAAATAATAGTCTTCTCTTTTCTTTACATTCGCATATTACAAATTCATTGATTTTTAAACGTTGGGCTCAATAGCCAATCAGGAAACGTTCAATAATCAATTTAAATTTTTCCCCTCAAAATTTGAGTGACATTCCTATTTGTCATGGGTTATTGACACAATTTGAATTTTCACAAATTTGTCATTTCGCATTCCAGTGATATTTAATTACACAATAATTTATTGTTTTGTAATTCAACCCTTTACCGAAGGTTAGTGTACTTTGTGGTATGTGTTGAATAAAAAGAAAAGATATGCAAAAAAAAATAAATAAATGTAAACAAATAATTACAAATAAATATGTGCATGTGCATATAGTAAACAAAAATAAACAAAAAAAATATAAACAAATAAAGATGAATAAATGAAATAAATAAAGATAAATGAAGATGTGTGTAACATCATCACACCCTATGAAATCGACATAAATTGCCATAAGATCCAAATTGTGATATAGATCTTACTCAAATTGGGTTTGTATGCATTTATTACATCCCTTAATGAGTGGTCCATAAATGATCCCTATGGGACAACTATTAGTCATATGCCCCATATAGAGCTGCTTCCCGATCTTCACTTAAATCTATCAAAAACAAAAATATTCCACAGATACTTCTCAAATTTTGTTCGTATATATTTTTGCAAAATACAAGAGACTTTACCAAACATGATCAGGATCGGTCCATTTTTGGACCGAGTCCATATAGATATCGCATCCGATATGAACTTTTTCATATCTGCAGCCAAAAAAATTAATAAAAATCCCACTAAATTTAGTTTATGCTTATTTTTTATATCCGGTTAGTTGGGCCTAACAGATTAGGTCTCTATGCGCATGGTATAGGGTATCGTATAGTCGGTCTAGACCGACTATAATTTTCTTACTTGTTCTGGTTGGTGCAGTCCACCAAAGTCCTCCAATACTTGTGAAATTATCACTTTCATTCAGAATACGAAAGTTTTGTGATATTTTTCGGCAAAAGCTTAGGTGTGCTAAAAACATTTAAGCAATTTTTCTTTAAACGAGACTTGAGATCTTCCGAAATAGATTCTAATAAAGAAATATAACCCACAATACGAAAGTATTCCTCACAATCCTGTATTGGGTGCTTTCTTTCAAATGTCTAGGTCATCACATATTATTTTCGCATTGTTAACAATAAATTTAAAACTTTCTTCTGCTTCGATTCTTTTATATTGAAGGCCCATTAAAAGAGTTTTTATTATGTCGGACCCCTTGCATAAGTCTAGGTCTTTTTTTTTAAGAAATACACTCATGGGTTGTGTGAGGGCAAGAATATCTCTAAGAATATACAATCCGCATATAAAATCAAATGAGCTCTCTATGTTCTTCCATTGATCTATTTCCTCCAGTGCCTATAGTATATTTTTAATATTAGTTGCAAATTGTAATATTGTATCAATATTGTAAAAATTTACTCTAAAACACGTTAAATTTGAAATGGTTGTGGAATTTTGATGGTATATATAAAAGTCGAGGGTGTTGAAAAGCAGCTACCAGAAATAATATAATATTACAACCGAACCAAGGGTGAAGTTGACACAGTTGACAAAATGATTTCTGGATAAGACTGTAAACGAAAAACCAACAGGCGGCCGGCCAATGGTTGTACTTAGTAACATGATTAACATATCAGCCTTGAATGCAACTATTTATTGAACTAACTACAATGCATTCATATAATTTTAGAAATAACCCAAATTAGCCAGAAAAAATAACATAAAGATGTAAAGCATCGTTCGCTTTTGCGTGATCTGGCACTTGTCCTTTCCCAACCATACATGGCGCAGAGAAAACGAGGTGTATGTGCTACTTCTGTGTGGTAGAATATATCTGACCTAAACTCTGTCTCACGCGTTCCATTACTGAAAAAATGAGGCAGATTCGTATACTACGTGCAAGAATAGAACGATAAAGCAAATTATAACCATGAGCCTGTTTGCTGTCTTTGCGAAAAACCGTTTGCAAGGCTCACCAAAACCAAATTGATTCCTTGTATAGAAAATATGTAGAACTATACTACATTCATCACGTTATACGTGAAGACATACGTAAAACTGAATTTCTATATATATAAAATTCATTTTCTGTTTGTTTGTTTGTTTGTTTGTTTGTTTGTTTGACCGCTATACAAATTTTTATTTTTCAACGGATTTTCCTGAAATTTTGTACACACGATCTCTATACCCCAGGAAAAGTCGCCATATACTTTTTACCGGCCACGCCTACTTTTACGCCCACTTTTTATGTAAAATACATTTTCTGTTTTATTCATATTTGTTCACTATACAAATTTTTATTTGTTAACAGATTTCTCTGACATTCGGTACACACGATCCCTGTGCTCCAGCTAAGGTCACCATATACTTTTTATCGACCACGCCTACTTTTACGCCCACTTTTTATATACAAATCATTTTCTGCTTTTTGGTATATTTGTTCGCTATAAAAAATTTTTATTTTTCAACGCATTTCTCTGAAATTTGGTAGACACGATCTTTGTACCCCAGGCCAGGTCATCGGGTGCTTCTTTCGGCCACACCTACTTTTACGCCCACTTTTTGTATACAATTCGTTTTCTGTTTTTTGGCATATTTGTTTGTTATACAAATTTTTATTTTTCAACGGAATTCGCTGAAATTTGGTACACACGATCTCTGTACTCCAGTAAATGTCGCCATATGCTTCGTACCGGCCACGCCTACGGTATATTTGTTCCCTATACAAATTTTTTTTTTCAACCGATTTCTCTGAAACTTGGTACACACAATCTCTCTGCTCCAAGGAAGGTCGACATATTCTTAGTACCGGTCACGCCTACTGTTACGCCCACTTTTTGTATACAATTCATATTCTGTTTTTTGGTACATTTGTTCGCTACACAATTTTTTTTTAACGGATTTCTCTGAAATTTTCTACACACGATCTCTGTACTCCAGAGAGATCGCCATATGATTCTTGCCGGCCACGCCTACTTCTACGCCCACTTTTTATCCAAAAATAATTTTCTGTTTTTTGGTATATTTGTTCACTATAGAAATTTTTATGTTATTTCGCAACAGCTGCGCGGCAGCACAGGTGTGGTTGCAAAATGCGCGTAAGCGGCGCACGGCGCGCGACCGCGGACTCGGAACACAGCTCAGCTAAAATATCGCAATGCTCTAAAAAATATGTTTTAGGAATTGAAATAAGTAAACGAGAACTAAGTGGAGGCACGGGTAGTAGCTGCGAGGAAGCGGCGCGAGGCGCGCGGACGCGGACGCGACGCGCTCGCGGAACGTAGCTCAGCAAAAATATCGCAATGATCTGAAAAATATATTTTGGCGATTAAAATAAGTTGACAACAACTGCGCGGCAGCACGAGTGTGGCTGCAAAACGGACGCGACGGATGCGGACGCGACGCACTCTCGGAACACAGCTCAGCTAAAATACCGCAATGCTCTAAAAAATATGTTTTAGGAATTAAAATAAGTTAACGAGAACTAAGCGGCAGAATGGGTAGTAGCTGCGAGGTAGCGGCGCGAGGCGCGCGGACGCGGACGCGACGCGCTCGCGGAACATAGCTCAGCAAAAATATCGCAATGATCTGAAAAATATATTTTGGCGATTAAAATAAGTTGACAACAACTGCGCGGCAGCACGGGTCTGGCTGCCAAACGCGCGGAATCGGGCGTGACTCGCTCGCGGAACACAGCTAAGTGAAATGTCGTATGATAAATTTTATCTACGTATGTGAAATAATTACATGTTGATCAAAATAGGCCACACATATACTATAAGCAGTTGCTTAAAGAAACCTTGCGACACAATATTAAACGTCGCATTAGTCTTTCATTTCTGAATTCATCTCTGAAACTTGAATTTGACGTCTCTGCTCAATGATGATCACTTATTGAATGAAGTAATTCAATTTTTAAAAGCTTTGATTCCTTTAATTTGCGAACCATTCCGATATATTTGATGTTTATAAATAAATTGAAAAAAAAAACTTAAAGCGATTTGACAACTTATTTCTGAAGCATTTTTGCTGCAGCATCTTATAAAAACATCTAAATTAAAAAATCAAAAAATGTGTAATTGAAATAAAAAATGAATTTACTGCCCATACAAATTTTTGGAGAGAAAGTTCATTTTATTGGGGAATTTGTTAATTGGGGATTAAGTACTCAGCCCCTGCTAAGCATAGTGAACCATTTTTCAAGTCAAAGGCCTTTTTATCCCGGGCAAGACCGGGTAAAAATAGCTAGTTTTTTAAATAAAATATTTTTTTTTTCAATGGTGCGTGATAAAGAAGAAGAATAAAGCATATATTTCTGACATTTCAGCCTTCATCAGCGATTTATTGAACATTGTGATAATTGTTATGTTATAAATAGTTGATTCTATATGAAATTTTTCTACTACTTAGAAACAATCTACTTAAGTAGATAAATCGGGAAGCAGCCTTTTATGGGGCGTATGACTAAGCATTGTCCTATAGGAATCATTTTTGGATTACTGATAAATGGATATAATAAATACATACAAACCCAATTTGACTAAGATCTATATGATAATTTGGATCTTATGGCAATTTATGTCGATTTCTTAGGGGTCTTTTGTATGGGAACTAGGTCTGAACATGGACCGAATTTCACCAATTTTAACAGCGTTCATACTGTAGCCGGTAGAAGCTTATATACCAAATTTCATTGTAATATATTCATATTTGCAACATGTAGTTTGATTACAAAGTTTACATGGACACACATACGGACGGACGGACATCGATAAATCGACTCAGAAAGTGATTATGAGTGGATCGGTGTTATAAGAGATGGGTCTAGATCAAATATTTTTGGTAGTTACAAACAGCAGCACAAAGTCATTATACCCAAACCACACAGTGGTATAGGGCATAATAAACCCAACTAAAACTCAGGCTATTATATTCCCTTACAACAACTCTCCCAAACGATTACCAAGTCGCCAGTTAAGTTTCCAAAATGAGAGCCTGAAAATTAAAAACGATGTTCAAATACCTTGATGTTTGCCTCAATAAGAAAACAAGTAAGAAAATTATAGTCGGTCTAGACCGACTATATGATACCCTATACCATGCGTTTAGAGACCCTATTTCTCAGACCCAACTAACTGGATATAGAAAATAAGCATAAACCAAATTTGAGAGGGATTTTTCTTAATTTTTTTAGCTGCAGATATGAAAAATTTCATATCGGATGCTATATCTATATGGGGACTAGGCCGAAAAATGGACCGATCCTGACCATGTTTGGTAAGGTGTCTTGTATTTTGCAAAAATATATACAAACAAAATTTGAGAAGAATCAGTGCAATATTTTTCTTTTTTGATAGATTTAATTGAAGATCGGGAAGCAGCTCCAAATGGGGACTATGACTAAGAGTTGTCCAATAGGGATTATTTTTGGACTACTGATTAACAATGGACGTAATATATACATACAAACCCAATTTGACTAAGATTTGTATGATAATTTGGATGTTATGGCAATATATGTTGATTTCATAGGGGTCATTTGTATGGGGGCTAGGTCTGAACATGGACCGATTCTCACCAATTTTAATAGCGTTCATCCCATAGCCGATAGAAGATCAAATACCAAATTTCATCAAAATATATTCATAATTGCGACCTGCAGTTTGATTACAAGCTTTACATGGACACACAGACGGACGGACGGACGGACGGACGGACATCGTTAAATCGAATCAGATAGTGATTCTGAGTCGATCGGTATAATTAAAGATGGGTGTAGGTTAAATATTTTTGGTAGTTACAAACAGCAGCACAAAGTCATTATACCCAAACCACATAGTGGTATAGGGTATAATTAACTTTGCAAAATACATAAGTGAAAGCTGTACGAAAACTATTAGAGGCTTGTGGCCAATCCTTAGTAAACGTTCAACCCTTAACTTTAAGAACAAAAATTTAATATTCAAAAGTGTGTTTCGACTAACTTTGACTTATGCAAGTCCCATCTGGTACAATACAGCAAAAACACATTTGAAGAAACTACAAATTATTCAAAATAAATGTCTCAGAATCATAAACAACAAAAATTGGAGATATTCAACACAAACTTTGCACATCGAAACTGGATATGAACTAATTTTCGGCTTCATAAAAAGTAAATACCACAAATCCAACCAAAATTCTCGTTACCAACTAATAAGGGCATGCATACAATTGGCTTAATTGCAGCAACGAAATACAAATTATTAAAATGAAAACAAGTAAGAAAATTATAGTCGGTCTAGACCGACCATATGATACCCTATACCATGCGTTTAGAAACCCTATCTCTTAGGCCCAACTAACTGGACATTGAAAATAAGCAAAAACCAAATTTGAGTGGGATTTTTATTAATTTTTTTGGCTGCAGATATGAAAAAGTTCATATCGGATGCTATATCTATAAAGGGACTAGGTCCAAAAATGGACCGATCCTAATCATGTTTGGTAAAGTCTCTTGTATTTTGCAAAAATATGTACAAACAAAATTTGAGAAGAATCAGTGCAATATTTTTGTTTTTTAATAGATTTAAGTGAAGATCGGGAAGCAGCTCTATATGGGGTCGAAGGAATCATTTTTGGACTACTCATTAGTGGATGTAATGAACGCACACAAACCCAATTTGAGTAAGATCTATATGACAATTTGGATCTTATGGCAATTTATGTCGATTTCATATGGGTAATTTGTATGGGGGCTAGGTCTGAACATGGACCGATTCTCACCAATTTCAATAGCGTTCATCCCATGGCCGATAAAAGCTTATATACCAAATTTCGTCAAAATATGTTCATATTTGCGACCTGCAGTTTGATTACAAGCTTTACATGGACACACAGACGGACGGACGGACGGACATTGTTAAATCAACTCAGAAAGTGATTCTGATTCGATCGGTATAATTAAAGATGGGTCTAGGTCAAATATTTTTGGTTGTTACAAACAGCAGCACAAAGTCATTATACCCAAACCACATAGTGGTATAGGGTATAATGACGTGTGTACTGGTACCATCGTTGGATAATTTCATTATATGCTCGTATATTCTCTCACATATTTAAATTTATTTTTCCTTTAATATAAAAGTTTTTTCTATTTTCCTGTGAATAATATTATAATTAAACGATTAATATCAACATCTTCTGTTATCAGAGTTATTCGTTGTAGTATCTATAGATAAAATCTCGAAAATTTTAAATTTATATGCAAAGTATAAGATGTAAATAAAGATGAATTTATAAATTAAAAAAAAAAAATAAAATATATCAAAGGCGAACATGTATTTACTCAAAACATTTACTTAGTGTACTAACCCGGCAGGCTACAATTCCTGGAAAATGGTTTATAAACTTGTCACGTACTAATCCAGTTCATCTACTTATCATCGGTTTTGACTGTGAGGACAGGAGATTCTATTCTAATCCAATTTAACCATGTTAAGGTAAACAATAATTCGCATCTAAGCTGTATATACAATCTTCTACTTTTGTTTCTGTCATTTAAATAAATATCTAGCATTAATACTAAGTATGCCAATACAAATAGATTATATAAGTTTTGTTCATGGTCCTGTGAAATTTCTTCCCAATGACTCACTGTACACACATCATACACATACACGTATGCCAGCACATATTTTACAGTTTTTAATAAAAATTTATCAAGTACACCGCTTGTTCTACTTTGATTTTGTTGTATTTGTTTACAAAACTATATTGGTTTATAAATTGGCTTTCAGTTGCTTTTGTTGACTACAGATACACGTACATATGTTTGTGTATGCAGATGAATGGTTTACACAACAGAAACAGCAATAACACAATTGTGGTACATGTACAAGATGGACGGATTGGATTGTAAATTTGAGAGAACAAACTGAAAAACCCGACTCAAACTACCCTTTTCCTGTTGTTTACCTTTAAATAACTTTGTTTATGTTGCTTGTACACTAAAATGCAAAAATAAACGGATTTTATTTTATATGTGACATATTTCGATATAACTGGATTATAGATTTAAATTCTTGTTGTATGTCTTTTCAATTTAACACACTTAAAATTTTCTCTGGATTTTTTTAAAGTAATGCGTGAGTTAATTATTTTTTTTTTTCCTAAAAGATATTTTTAATAATAATAATTTTTATAAATTCCCCAAGAATTTAATTAATCTAAAAGTAAATGTAGATGATATAGGCAAAACTAAGAGCGGAATTTGGTATTAGTTCGAATGAAAGTATCATAATACTTTTCAGTATAGGAATGTGGCTTTTATAGTGTGACTTAGAATATGCTAAATCTATTTACAAATAATTAGACGTAATTTCGTCTAATTCTTGAGAACAGCCGTCAAATATTAAAATGCTCAAAATCTGACAATATCAATAGCGGTATTCAGACAAATGTAAAAAAAAAACAAGTAAGAAAATTATAGTCGGTTGAGACCTATCTCATAGGCACAACTAACTGGAAATAGAAAATAAGCATAAACCAAATTTGAGTGGGATTTTTATTAATTTTTTTGGCTGCAGATATGAAAAAGTTCATATCGGATGCTATATCTATATGGGGACTAGGACCAAAAATGGAGCGATCCTGACTATGTTTGGTAAAGTCTCTCGTATTTTGCAAAAATATATACAAACAAAATTTTAGAAGAATCAGTGCAATATTTATACCCTATACCACTATGTGGTTTGGGTATAATGACTTTGTGCTGCTGTTTGTAACTACCAAAAATGTTTGACCTAGACCCATCTTTCATTATACCGATCGACTCAGAATCACTTACTGAGTCGTTTTAGCGATGTCCGTCCGTCCGTCCGTCCGTCTGTGAGTCCATGTAAAGCTTGTAATCAAACTACAGGTGGCAAATATGAATATATTTTAATGAAATTTGGTATGTTAGCTTTTGTTGGTCATAGGATGAACGCTGTTGAAACTGGTGAAAGTCGGTCCATGTTGAGACCTAGTCCCCATACAAAAGACGACATAAATTGCCATAAGATCCAAATTATCATATAGATCTTAGTCAAATTGGGTTCGTATGTGTTTATTATATCCACTAATCAGTAGTCATAGGCCCCATATAGAGTTGCTTCCCAATCTTCACTTAAATCTATCAAAAAACTAAAATATTGAACAAATTTTTCTCAAATTTGGTTTGTATATATTTTTTCAAAATATAAGTGACTTTACCAAGTCCATTTTTCGACCTAATCCCCATATAAATATAGCAGCCGATGTGAACTTTTTCATATCTGCAGCCAAAAAAAATTAATAACAATGTCACTCAAATTTGGTTTCTGCTCATTTTCTATATCTAATTAGTTGGACCGAAGAGATAGGGTCTCTAAACCATCGTATAGGGTATCGTATAGTCGAGCTAGACCGACTGTAATTTCTTACTTGTTTTTTGATAGACTTAAGTGAAGATCGGGAAGCAGTTATGTATGGGGGCTTTGCCTAATAATTGTCCTATAGGGATTATTTTTGGACTACTGATTAATGGGTGTAATAAACACACACAAACCCAATTTAACCAAGTTCTATCTATATGATAATTTAAAAAAATTTTTCCTCCCAAACTTTGTATATATTTTATATTCCAAGTAACAAAACTTTTTATGTTGAAAAAGATATACTGTTAAACTCAGTATATTTAAATGATATATAAAATAAAATAAATATGTATATATTATTGTTGTAAATAAATGAATTGAATTCAAATTGGATTGAATAATTCAGATCATATTCGCTTTCATAATCCCTACCCGGGTAGAGAAAGCGACTTTCATTTGCAAGTAACTGAGCGAGTTTTCATCAAATCTGAAAATGCTGCCGATTCAGTTACAAAATTTTAGACTTAAAGCAGAAAATGCAAAGAGACATGAAGTTACTGCAGAGCTTCTTACTTTTTTTTTAATTTTATCTTTTTTTCTACGTAAGTTAATATTATCTACCCGGGTAGGTATATCGAAATTTGTATGAACATTTCTTACTTTTCCTAATATAATGTCAAAGAAATCATCTGAAATTTTTGGAAAAACAACACATCATGTAAATAAATTGATTTTCGTTTGTTGAAATTAAAAATTATACAAAAAAGTGAGAAAAAGTATATACGTCGGTATGTAATATTTATTTACGCAAATTGTGCGAAGATGAAAATGGGCCCATATGAGAATCTTCACACTTTGTGTGGTGAAGCCCGTATGCGCGGCATCTTGCAATTGACACATGCTTGCCATGTAGCTCTCTTCCTTTTGGCACATCGGGAGCACATGCAACATTCACCTCTTTGTTTGATGCGATCACTTGCATCTCGTTCCGGGACATCATCAGCGTCAAACTCTTCATCTTCGTAGTTCGATACAGAGACTGACTCGCTTGTAATAATAAAAACAAATAAATATTTTTCCACTCAAAAAGGTTCTAAAATATACCTAAAATACGTTCAACGCCTGTCTTGATGGCGAACTTCTTGACTGCCATTGGTCTTTGGGCTCCGATCATAATTTGCGGAATGAAAAGCTCTTCACCCAAGCACTGTATAAATTGTTTACGACGAGATTTCTTTACCACACTATGTGGACTGTTGGCGACGTATATTTTATGTGTTGCCAGGACCGAGATATCCAACATGTTGTAAAACATCGCTAGGGGCCAACGAGTTGTTCCCCTTTTTGTGGTATATTGGGCATATACCGCTTGTTTTTTTTTTTTCAAAGTACCGGCGATGGGTATTTTCCATGTTAGTAGCTCCTGCAGCAATGGGAGTGAAGTGAAAAAATTGTCCATCGTTAGATTTCGCCCTTTTTTTTGTCCATCGTTAGATTTCGCCTTTTTTTTTTGTAGAAAGCGATTAGGTCTTTCACTACCCACTCGCCTTGGTTTACGTCTCTGGTAATGCTTTCTTTTCCAGTATTAATTTGGCCATTAAGCGGATAAAAAGTTATGGGATCGCAAGCCTACCAAATCTTTATTCCATATTTTGCAGGTTTTGATGGATTATATTCAGTGAATTTAGTGCGGGTTCGATACCGAACAACTGCTCGTCCTCTGTACTAGTCCCATAAAGCCTGAAATTGACTCTCAGATTGGAGTTAATCATATCGAAAATATCGATTATCGGTGCTGCCTTATCGTAATAAATAAAGCGTAAAATACTTTGGAGACATGGTTGCACGATAAAGAGGAAAAGCATGTTGTTTCCAAAGCTCGTTTAATTTTTCTTGGTTGGATATCTTGGAACCCATCACAAGCGAAATTCAAAAAAACGCTTCCAACTCTTCATCAGTAATTGAAATCCATGTAACAGCCTTTTTAGAAGGATTTTCTGCGTTCCATTCGGCTTTTTTGTTAGAAAACCTACAAATTTGGTTTCTAATAGGCGCACTCATAGTACAAAAAAATATATCCACTGCCGATAAATTTTTGGTAATTGGATTAGGTCCCATAAACAATTGTTCACGAGTTACATTATGGACCCTTTGACGAGCGAAATCAGTATTTTGCTTATACCGCTTTATACCATCTCTGTTGTTGAAAAATGTTGCATCATGGAACCGCTATTCATATTTAATTTTTCGCAAACACAAACTTTCACAACAAATATTCAAGACATTTGTCGCATACAAATATGTATTATATATGCGGTCACAATATTTTCAAAGGTTCTTAGATTCGTGGTTTTCCATTCCAATTTGTAATTTCAAATATTTGAGTCCTGGCATATAAAATATAATACTATAGAAAAGTTTTCAAAAAATTTTAAATATAAATATTAAAACAAGGCAAACTATACTCAAAAAAATAAGTTAGTAGAAAAAGCTAATTAATTACCTAAAGTATAATTTTTTAATAATATTTATTTTGGCCTTGTTTCACTTTTTTTTTTGTTTTTTCCCATACAAAATTAAGGAAATATATTTATATCTACCCGGGTAGATACTATGTGTCGACGTAAAAAAATTCTTCATGAAAGCGAAGGTTAAGTCAATTTCATAGGAGTCATTTGTATGGGGACTATACCCGAACATGCCGTACATGCCATAATTCATAAAAATATGTAGTTTTATTACAAGGTTTACATGGACACACAGACGGACAAACTGACGGACGGGCATCACTAAATCGTCTTAGAAATTGATTCTGAGTTGATTGGTACAATTAAAGGTATGTCTAGGTCAAATATTTTTGGTAGTTACAAACATCAGCACAAAGTCGTTATACCCTGACCACATAGTGGGTATAAAAAATGAAAACATATAAATTTTTTAGGTTTCTTTTTTGGTATAGAAAATAATTGTTATAGTTTTAGTATTTCCTTCATTATTTTTCCAAAAGAATGAGGGTAGGTTGAAATGATATTTTAGAACACTAGAACATTTCTGCGCTTAACTCCATACACCGTACCCTTTTTTTAATGCTTTCTGTATAATATAATTTCTCAAATAGAAGGTTTCCATGACCACCTGATCACTGTAGCCAAGACTCCCTGCCGGTATGAGAACCAGTATCATGCAGTTTTGGGCTTTCGATCATTATGCCATTCATACCAGTTGCAGGGAGGGGAGTTATATATAAGTTAGTAGTCATGCCTGTTAAAAAAAAACATAAATATTTGATCATTATAACTAGAGGAATTAATATAACTAAGTCCGCCGGTCCGTCTGTGAAAATCACAATCACGCTCTCAATATGTCGTTCGCGTTATTCTATTTTACTGAAAATGATTAACTGACACCCAGAGATGGATTCTATTTAAAATTATTAATATCGGTTGAACAGTTTGCGAAATTTCAATGGAAATATAATAAAACTCTTTTAAAAATATAATCTTTTGTTTATTTTTTCTTCTTGTTATTGGCTTATCCTAAATTTTGTTATTGTGTTTGGTGGTGTTTTTGTATCATTCGCTTAGTGAGTGTGTATGTATCACTATAACTACTTCAAGTGTCATATTAGTTTAAGCTTTTTTAACATCACACATTGGGTTGAAATAAATCAAAATTGAGGATTAATTCAAAAATTGAAGTTAATGTATTGTAATAAATTTTGGTACCGGGATAAAGCAGATAAAATTCACCATAAATAGCTATCAGAAAATGTTCCACGTGGTTAGATTTGATTTTAGATTAGATTATTCCTTATTCATCAAAATGTTACAAGAAAATATAACAAATTAATCTTAAAATTTATAACAATAAAGAATTTATATGGCTTGGTAGATTTACTGTCTTACGTTGTTTACTTGTTTTTTTGTTACACTCTCCCAAAGTTCAACAATTTTCATTAATTAAGCGGTAAAAAGTAAAAACTACGAATTGTAAGTATATATATCAAAGCTTTTTTACATAGAAGCTTCAACTTCATCTTCTTTTTGATAAATTTTTTTTTTTCGGAAGAATGTTTAAGAAATATTTTTAAAATTTTTTTGGATATTATCCCAAAAAGATGTATTTTTGAAATAAATATAGAGGTAAAAGTGTTATTGGGTGAGATTGGCTAAAACTGTTTCCATAAAAAATAACTATGGGATTTCAGATCGTGGATTCCAAAGAAAACAATTTTGCGTATATTTGCAATCACACGAAACATTTAGCTTTCTTTTAAATCATGATTTGCTGCAATCGCAATAGCTGATATTTGTTCGTAGTTTTTTATTTTTCGTTTTTTATTTATTTTCGTTACTGTGATTTTTGTTATTGCTGTTGTAAATATGTAACCTAGTACATCAACACCTTGTTTTAATGATCATGTATGTTAGAGTGGGACGAAAAGTGAAAAAGTACAATAATAAAACATATTGTAAAAAATTATTTCAATTGCAATTATAGATTCCGGTTTGCGAAAAATTCATCGTCTAAATGCAAATGTATTATATTTAATAAAAATCACTACTAATACTTTAAATGATACAAAATACTGTCACAGTGCTACTCAGTGAGGTTCTACTACTGACTTTTGACCAACCAGACTTTGGAAACTCCAACGATGACAACACTGCCAAACGTTTTTTATAATGTCGTTGTTTGTAAACAAATCACAAAAGTGGACAAAGAGTTAATAGAACGAATGCATGTGATACTTATTTTCGTATCCTGTTGAAAAGTTTAAAGAAAATACTCACAAGAAAGCCATACATTGCTTTAAGCTCTACCCGTCGTTTTATATGCATTCCACATTACATAAGTTCTTTATTCTAGGGCCAGAAATAATATCACATGCATTATTGCCAATTGGCCAAGTATGTTGAAAGTAAATAGAGTCGAGAAAAGTCGGATGGAGATATATTTATACCATCATATACCACAGATGGTACTAGATTTAATAATTTTGCCAAACACTACAGGTGAAAAAGTGGATAATGAAGATGAATATGAAGATGGTGATTATGAAATTGAAAATTATTATGATGAGTATGAAATTTGATGTAATGGTGATTATAATAATGAAAACTTTGTTTAAAATTCAAATACTTGATATAAAATTCATTATAATATAAAAACGTATTTATTTGGTTTTCTCTAATAGAGCATTAAATACATTATGGTTCGTATTTTGATTTAAATATTTATCTCTTTAGAATCCACAGTTGTATCAAAAAATGTGAACCAAGGAAATTTTTTCCGAAAAACAAAAAAGCGTTTAACATTAAAAAAAATTTTTTTTAAATTATTTTTTTTTTTGCCCCAAATAATAGTTTTTACAGTATTTATAATAACTAGTAGATACCAGCCCTCGAAATTCGAGTGCAAATCTAGGAAATTTTGTTATTTATTTAAATGAAGACTCTAAAGGTATGCTAATCAATTAAAGCCAATTCACAAATCAACACAGGAAAACAAACTCATTTTTATTACAAACACATTAAAAAATTTAATAAATACGCACACAGCACTGTATAATTTTATGTATGTGTTAGTAGCAACTTTAAATGCAATTTACTCAAAACAAAGAAAAAAATTTAAAAATCTGTAAATCTGCAAAACGGCTAAAAAGAAATACCTTTCAAATAATATACGTTTGGTCAAAATCGGGATAAAACGGTGGAACAAAACATCGATCACAAAAAATCGTCTAGCCTATTCATATTATAGATTTGTAAAAAAATGTTTTTTTTTTTAATACGGCTTCCCGGAATTAATCCTCATTTTTCATATCATTCAACCAACTTTACGCCATCACCAAATAGTTTTATATCATGTAGTAGTAGTAGTAGTATTCATTTATTTACAATAAAATATAATTTTACTTATTTTAAGATAAATACATATGAAAAATATAGTATTATTGCCAATAAGAAAATAGTAAATCTTCGACAGTGTTATAGAACACTTTGGCTGAAATTTTGATTTCGTTGGCCACCAAAAGACCAATTTTTTTGTCACCAATTTTTAAAATTTTAACGCCATTTTTTAGCTTATACTCTATATCCAAATTAATGCAGCTAAAAAATTAGGTTAAGATATAGCTAATTGTGGGGCCTGCTGTCAAACTCAACTGTTTTTAATTTCATTAAAAGGTGAGTTTTTGTTTTTTTTTTTATTAAAAATAAATGGTTACTACTCGCAAGCTATCACCGATAATGACCTGCAACCTTCTTTATAAAGTTAATAGGATTGCAGTCGTTAGATGTTGGAAGTGGTCAGAACCCTACCGTTTAATATTAGGGTTGTTCTGAAATATTTATTAAACCACTATATTTGTGTCAAATTTAAAATTTAGTGGAATAGAACTTCTAGGGAACAAAAGGGAACAAGAAGCGTACACCACTCAAAAAAAGGTGAACGTGACCTCGTTAACACTACGTATACTTTCATTTTAATGAAATTACTCAAAAAAATTTCAAATTACGGTAATTTAAACAGCCCTATACCAACAGGTATACAACAAGTAAACCGATCGACTAAGAATCGCTTTTCGAGTCGATTTAGCAATGTCCGTCCATCCGTCCGTCAGTCTGTGTGTCCACGTAAACCTTGTAATCAAACTACAGGTCGTAGATACATATATATTTCGATGAAATTTGGCATGTAAGCCTATATCGGCCGTAGGATGAACGGCGTTGAAATCAGTGAGAATCGGACCATGGCCAGACCATGGTCATGTATATATGAGTGGGATGAAAAGTGAAAATGTTCAATGATAAGACAAATTGTAGAACACTCTTTAAATTGCAATAAAAGATTACGGTTTGCGAAAAATTCATCATCTAAATGCAAATGCATGTGATACTTATTGTTGTATCCTATGAAAAGTATAGAAGTTATACTTACAACACGGCCAAACATCCCGCTAAGCTCTGCTCATAGTTCCATATGCCTGCCACATTACATTAAGTCTTTATTCAAGGGCCAGAAATAACATCACATGCATTATTGCCAATTGGCCATCAGAGGAAGCTCAAGAAGCTCGAAACAAAAATTTTAAAAATTACAAAGAACACTATACGCATAAATACAGTCGGGAGAAGTCGACTAAAGACATATTTAATAAGTTTCTACTAAGCTCAGATTCATTGGTTACCGCCAAAAGTAAAAATTATAAGAAAAAAACTTATCTTGTACACAGATGGCACTAGATTTAATAATTTTGCCAAAAACAAAAGGAGAATAAGAGGTTAATGATGATGAATATGAAGATGATGACTATGAAAGTGAAGATGATTATGATGAGTGTGAAATGTGATGTAATGGTGATTAAAATAATGGAAATTTTATTGGTATGGAGCATAATTAATATAAAAAAAATAAATGAGAAATAAAAATTCAAGTACTTGATATTAAATTTATTATAATTTAGAAACAAATTTAATTATTTATGTGTTTTTTATAGAGCATTAAGTAGACTATAGTTTGCAATTTGATTAGATAATTTATCTACTTAGAATCCAAAGTTATACTAGAAACGAAAAAGCGAAAAACAAAAAAGCGCTTAGCAGATTTAAAAATATTAAAAATTATTTTCCCAAATGGTAGTTTTTATGTGTTAATAATAATTTAAAAATAAAAACATATTTGTTTTTTAACATCGGCTTCCCCTGTATCAAAGAAAAGTAATAAAAATAAAAAATGCTACTTCTTAAAAAAAATATCTAGTTATTTATAAAAAATTTAAATACAGTTTTATAGATTTAATATTCCTGTCGGTGACGCATTCAATTATTTTGCGGATAACTTGTGAATCGGATTTTTAAAAATTTTATAAACCTGAAAATATATATTGATATAACCATTTGAAGATAGATTTGTATATTTTCCAAAAAAAAATTATTGTCCTTTCGACATCGATCGACATCGTAGATGTATATATTGTGTGTATTAAATCTACCTTTGTTTCTTTAAATTAACATATTACAAGCTATTTCAGAAAAAAAGTTTAAAAAATTAACTTTTTCCAATATTTTGTTCCCATAAACGTTGGCAAATCCTGTTTTAATATCGCTGGTAGTTTTCTCCAAAAAAGTATTTTTCAGCAGTGTCAAAGATTTAGGCTATATATCGATTTGGGAATGAGATAGAATATTCTGTCTTTCATTGAAATTTTAATGGATTTTTACAACCAGGCTTAAATTTATAAAATTCTAACTATAGCATAGATAAAAATCAATTTACTTTCTTAGTCGACTTAACATCTTACAGTATTTAGAAATGGATTTAATCTATTTAAATGTCTCTCGAGCACGAAACGGATGATGCGGTGGACTTGTTGAATTTTAATCTAGCAATGCAATATCTTGCCAAGCGATTGTTTTGCAAGGAAAATACAAGTAAGAAAATTATAGTCGGTCTAGACCGACCATACGATACTCTAAACCATGGTTAGAAATCCTATCTCTTCGGTCCAGCTAACTGGATATAGAACATAAGCAAAAACCAAATTTGAGTGGCATTGTTATTAATTTTTGTGGCTGCAGATATGAAAAAGTTCATATCGGGTGATATATTTATATGTGTACTAGGTCACAAAATGTACCGATCCTGACCATATTTGGTAAAGTCACTTATATTTTGAAAAAAAGTACACAAACCAAATTTGAGAAAAATCTGTGCAACATTTTTGTTTTTTTGATAGATTTAAATGAAAATCGGGAAGCAGCCTATGACTAAGAATTGTCCAATAAAAATTATTTTTGGACTACTGATTAACGGATACAATAAACACATACAATCACAATTTTACTAAGATCTATATGATAATTTAGATCTTATGGCAATTTATGTCGATTTCACAGGGGTTATTTGTATGGGGCTAGGTCTGAACATGGACCGATTTTCACCAATTTCACTAGCTGCCGACAAAAGCTTATGTACCAAATTTCATCAAAATATATTCATATTTGCGACCTGTAGTTTGATTACAAAGTTTACATGGACACACAGACGGACGGACGGGCGCACATCGTTAAAACGACACAGAAAGTGATTCTGAGCCGATCGGTATAATAAAAGATGGGTCTAGGTCAAATATTTTTGGTAGTTACAAACAGCAGCACAAAATAATTATACCCAAACCACATAGTGGTTTAAGGTATAATTAGGATCATTAATTGTCTCTTTTTTATTAATAATCCAATTTTTGCGCATTTTCGGTCTTCGTCCTGGACCTTTTCGTTGTAATAAATAGTGTATTATATAAATAAAGGGTCCGCCAATTTTTTTTTTTTTTTTTTTTGAAAATGCTATAAAAAGAAAAAAAAAACTACTGAATATTATCTCAAATTTCTTTTTTTATTTGAATGTACAATCCTTCCGGTTAATAATGGAAAATAATTTCATTCATATAGCTGCCTCGGTTGGCCGTGTGGTAGCCTACACGATCGGTCCAATTTTGAAGCACATTATCGATTGTGTGCAGCTATATTTCACCAATGGCTTCACGAATATTGTCCTTTAAAGCGTCAATTGTCTCTGGCTTGTTGGCGTTACACTTATCTTTGAGGGCACCCCACAAATAATAGTCCAACGGTGTCAAATCGCAGCTCCGAGGTGGCCAAACAACATCAGCTCTGCGCCTGATAATGCGATCATCAAAAACAGGGCGCAAAACATCGAGTTTAGCTTCGGCTATGTGGCACGTAGCGCCGTCCTGTTGAAACCAAATCTTGCCAATATCCTCCTCTTCAATTTTTGTGAACAAAAATTCGTGCAACATGGCCCTATAACGATCGCCATTGACTGTAACGGCCACTCCTTGCTCATTTTCGAAGAAAGATGGCCCAATTATGCCTCTGGATCAAAAACCGCACCAAACAGTGACTCGTTTTGGGTGCATCGGCTTTTCAATGTATGCGTGCGGGTTTTCTGTGCCACAAATGCGACAATTTTGCTTGTCTACATACCCGCCAAGATCAAAATGAGCTTCATCTGAAACGATGATTTTTTTGGCAAAATCGGCATCTTCTGTAAGTCGATCGCAGGCCCACTTAGCGAAGCGAAAACGCATTGGATGGTCAGTTGGCTTCAACTCCTGAACCAATTGGACTTTGTATGGCGTCATACCAAGGTCTTTATGCAAAATTCGTCTCAATGGTACCTCTGAAATGTTCAATTCTTGAGACCGACGGTGAATTGATGTTTATGGCGCTTCACGCAGACTTTCTGCCAAAGCAGCAATATTCTCGGGTGTACGCACTGTTTTTGGCTTTTCACGCTTTGGTTTATCGATGAGGATGCCAGTTTCTTTCACTTTTTTCACAAGATAACGAACATACGGAGCTGACGGTGCTTCTCTTCTTCCAAAATCCGTACGCAATTTTCGCACACATTCTGCAACATTACCGTGATTTTCAAAGTAATGTCGCTATATTTCCCAGCGTTGTTCAAGCGTATACACAACCATATTCGTTCAGCGGAAGGATAAAACTAATTACCTGTCAAATCAGACATGAGCTAAGTGTTACCATTCACGAAATAAGCACTAGTTGAAAAAAAAAAACGTTAGATGGCGGACCCTTTACTATAATTAAGCAAATTTTAATGTTAAGGTAATAATACCTATTTTAGAATAATTTTATTTGTTAACGAGACCCTGATTTGTTATGTCGTTTTTGATCGATCCTAATCGGACGAAACTATCTGTGTCTGATTATTTCTACTTTTTTGCAAATAAAAAAAAAAAAAACAAGTTGGATTCTTTTTTAACATGCTTTTATATTGTACTTTTGTTTAGCTGATGGGCTTTAAATTTCATTTCATGTTGTCATAACAAAGAGAAAAAAAATAATTTTTTAAAGACAAAAAAAAACCATATGTCTCTCTGCATGTGTTTGTATTTGTTTGCTGTAGTTTGTCGATGTTGCTGTAGCTTTTGCTGTTTAGTTTAAGGTGGGTGTGCACTTAGCATTTAGTACATGAGATGTTTGTGTGTGTGTGTGTGCAACAATTTATGGCGTAATTGCAACCGGAAACTACAACACAATATTTTGTGGTAAAATTTTGATAAACTCTTTTGAACAAACAATTATTTATAGCCATATCGATGTCATATGTGGAAATATTTTATTTGTGTGTATACTATTTATATAAGGACATAAATATCATATTTTTCCATAAACAAATTGTATAATAAATTGTAATTATTTAAATTTATATCATTGTTGCAATATACATTTTCTATATTTATACATATTCGTATATTCTTAATTATATTTTCTAGTTGAATTTACTTAAAATAGGGCAATTCCTTATGTGACGGAATGACATTTTGAGTTGTAGAATTGCTATTTGCAATTGAAAATTCATTCTTCGGTTTGAAAATGATTGCTATTGATTAGGAGATTTAAAAAAAAATCAGAAAGAATTTTTTCACAATTTATTCTTTTATTTTTGAGTAATTTCGCATTGTGTGACGGAATGAAATTTTTGCTACCATTGCTCTGTCCTGGTATTAAAACCTGGGAACTTTTGTGAATTAAGAAGCTAAACAGTTTTTAAACTAATCCATATTTTACATATTATATATAAGTAATATAAAATTATAATTTAGAGCAACTTACCTGTAATAGTGTTGAAGTTATTAACCGTCATTTGACGCGATGGAATGACTGTGGCGGATTGACTAAAGTTTCTTAAACATGTATTAAAAGAAAATTGAATAAACAAATAATTGTTTATTATCGAGAATACTTGTAAGATATTCCATTATGTAACTTGGAACATATTTTA
This sequence comes from Cordilura impudica, assembly GCA_963682025.1. NCBI lineage: Eukaryota > Metazoa > Arthropoda > Insecta > Diptera > Scathophagidae > Cordilura > Cordilura impudica. Next base: position 107,459,358 of record OY821517.1, read on the forward strand.
ATATATTTATAAACATACTTCATATAAACAAAAAAAATTTTTTTCATCAAAGTTGATATTTTTATGGAATTGCACAATATTTAGTTAATCACATGGGTTATAATAAAATATTTATCATTTATATTATATTTAGAGTGTTATTAGAGTGTTCTTTACATAATAATTGAGGCAATAGTTATATATATTAAATGGCTCTATTAGGTAAATTTTACATCAGAAAATATGAGGTCATGGCCACGGTAGTTATGTCTGAGTACATTTGGTGTAGTAAAAATAGTAAACTAGATAAAACACTGCAAATCATTTTCGAGTTCGTTTGGGGGGTGAGAAATTCCAAGGGCGAAAGTTTGAGGCCAGTATAGTAAAACCTTCAAAGTGCTTGGCGTTCTTAGCCCCTACCTTTTTTACGACTTTGTATAGTTTTTCCATATCTTCATGTTTGGTTGCTTAGTCTTGCAGTTATAACTCAAGAATCACTGAGATGTTCTCACTTCACTCTTGAGCAAAATTTTATGTAAGGCTTAAACAAATAAAATTTATAAATATATCCATGTAAAAAATCCTCGTGTGTGTTTGTTTTAATATATAAAATATCACTCATATGTACACATCTCTTCTACGCTACTGAATGCGGTCTGAATGTGTTACGTAATTAAAAAATGTATTCAAAAAAACGAACAATAAAAATTTTTTTAATATATCATTCGATAAAATTAGTTTAACTTGATTTGCCTTTGGACGTTTTACTATATTTGCCTTCACCCTGACTTAGAATTTCTACCACCATGATACCGCCCATTTATTGACTACTACTCACATTAATAATAAACAACCTCAGACAATTTATCAAAGCTGTCTCTGTCATAGTACTCCATATATATAATGAATAATTACTTCCTACGGTAGTTGCCACACCCACTTATTTTGCAAAGCTCTCCCTGTCGTAGTATTCAATATATATGGTATTATATATGGTATATTATGTCCATCCTTAAGGACCATTCGAAATATTGGAACCAACATTTAAAATCAGATGAGTAGTTACGCAGATGAACTCCTAATAACAAACAAACACACATTTCCTCTTTATTATATTAGTATGGGTGTACTATATTTGACAATAAGTTTGAATTTGACCACAGAAATTTTGTGGTAATAATCTGACCCATAAAAATAAAGTTTTTATATAAACTCTTCCTTCCAATATGCATATAAGTTTTGAATCTCTCCGTGACTGTGCGTGACTATTTTAAAATTAATATTTGGTGAAAAGAAGTCTGCAGACAAAGTTTCAGATTGATTTGATGAGGGGAAATGGAGTTAAATCACGCCGTGGCTGTGCGTGACTATGCGTGACTATGTCGAAGTTAATCTTTCTTTACAGAAAGTATTTCGACCAAGTTTTAGATTGATTGGATGAGCGGAAATTCGTTATAAATCTCTCCGTAACTGCGCGTGTTCATGCATGTCAAAGTTAATCTTTTTTTCACAGCAAGTCTATTGACCAAGTTTCACATCGATCGGATAAGGGGAAATGGGTTTTAAATAACTCCGTCACTGTGCGTGACTGTGCATGACTAAGTCAAAGTTAATCTTTTTTCACAGCAAGTGTATGGACCAAGTTTCAGATCGATCGGATGAGGGGAAATGACACTTAGATCAATCCGTGACTGTACGTGACCATGCGTGACTGCGCGTGACTAAATCAAAGGTAATCTTTTTTTCATAACATGTGTATGGACTAAATTTGAGATCGATCGAATGAGGAGAAATGACATTTAGATCACACCGTGACTGTGCCCGATCACGCGTGACTGTGCGTGACTACCCCAAAATTAATCTGTAGTCACTACAAGACTATGAGGCGAGTTTCAGATCGATTGGATAAGGGGGAAGGGGTCCACCCATGGCAGACAGACAGACAAACAGACAGAGAGTATGAGTTAAAAGAAAGAGTTTAAAAATCACAAAATTTTAAATTGAAATAAAAAATTCATTTGTTCCCCCAAAAAACGTAAAAATTGGGAATTTTTGCACCATGAACAAATTCGCCAATCGCATACAAATTTTTGGGAAGGAAGTTAATTTTTTATAAGGAATGGTTCATTGGGGACTAAGTACTCAGCGCCTGGTAAGCATAGTGAACCATTTTTCAAGTCAAAGGCCTTTGGATCCCGGGCAAGACCGGGTAAAAACAGCTAGTAGCTCTATATTCAATATCTTGAATAACCTGCTTATAGTAACAACCTTTAAGCTCCTCAAAATATCCCATTAATCAGGGGATTATACCTCGGTAGTGCTGGTAAATCATCTTAGGACCCCACATTTGTATTTAAGTCCACTATTAAAATAATATACACCTGTCGAATCCATAGTTAAGAAATTTCGCAATCGTTTGATTCGAAAGTCCTCACGATGCAAATTGGGTTGAATTGTACCGACACTGGCAATAATAGTAGTAGATAAAATTGCACATATCCATCTATCAATAATTGATTACTTGTGCAGAGGGTATATATCAGTTTGTCATTCGGTTTCTAACTCATTGAAAAAATTATTTACCATCCTTGATTTCCGTCTGTGCGTCTGTCTGTTGAGATAAGGATAATATTATTTACAATTACTTCAGGTAGGTGGGTGTTGACTTTGAAGCCTCTAGCCCCAACAGCCGAGGGATGACTTACAAATATGCAAGTTAAGTTAAGTTAAAGAAGCAGAATAATAGCTAAAATTTTTGTTAATACTCTTATTAACTTTAAACACCATTATTAAAATTTTGCCATTATAATTGGAAATTTAGCCTTTTTTGTGTCTTAGTGTTAAGAGCCTTGGTTAAAAGATTTTCTTTAGAACGCGGGTGGATGGTGTCAAAGATTCGGTTTAGTCGAACTTAACACTCTTAAATGTATTTTTTGTAGTTGCTCTAAAATTCATATGTTTACGTTTAAATTATGTCTTTAGTTATTTACTCATTTTTTCTATGACATTTTCGTGTCAGTTTGTTGCAACCTATTATTTTCTAACCGTGACATTGTACTCTAAATAGCTCTGCTAATAGCTAGATATTCACATTTTCGCTACAAAATTAAATCTTAATTTATTGTAATTCACTGTCATCTTTAAAAGGAACAAATAAAAGGGAAGTAATATCGTAATTAACATGATTTTTTTTATAGAAAAATTTCACTAATTTGTGATAGGTATGTAGCTTCCACAACCTCAAGATATAACCCTCCCTTCACCACGAGTTACTTGTCGTAAAGCAAAACAAGTCTAGGCGTTTATTGGTAAAAATATTTACGTACTATTAAAATTTGGGATTTAGGGTTTTATTGAGTTAAGAGAAAAAAAATGTTTTATGAAGAAACTCGAGAGGAAAAAAATATGCTAAACACAAACAACCTTAACATCGTTTATTTGTTTAGAATTTTATTTTCGTCATTATTTTCGACATTCTGGTTATTGTTGTCTTTTTGTGTTAATTATCTTTTTAGAGGTGTACGCTCTGTGGTAAGTTAAATACAATACTAATAACATTTTTATACCCTATACCACTATGTGGTTTGGGTATAATGACTTTGTGCTGCTGTTTGTAACTACCAAAAATATTTGACCTAGACCCATCACTAGCTGATTCGATATAACGATGTCCGTCCGTCCGTCCGTCTGTGTGTCCATATAAAGCTTGTAATCAAACTGCAGGTCGCAAATGTGAATATATTCTGATGAAGTTTGGTATTTAAGTTTCTATCAGCCATAGGATGAACGTTATTGAAATTGGTGAGAATCGGTCCATGTTAAGACCTAGCCCCCATACAAATGGCACCTACGAAATCAACATAAATTGCCATAAGATCCAAATTATCATATAAATCTTAGTCAAATTGGGTTTGTATGTATTAATTATATCCATTAATCAGAAGTCCAAAAATGATCCCTATTGGACAACTCTTAGTCATAGCTCCCATATAACGTCGCTTCCCGATCTTCGCTTAAATCTATCAAAAAACAAAAATATTGCACAGATTTTTCTCAAATTTAGTTTGTGTATATTTTTTCAAAACGTAAGTGACTTTACCAAATATCGTCAAGAGCGGTCCATTTTTCGACCTAGTCCCCATATAAATGTAGCACCCGATATGAACTTTTTCATATTTGCGGCAAAAAAATTAATATCAATGCCACTCAAATTTGAGTTATGCTCATTTTCTATATCGAATTAGTTCGACCGAAAGATAGGGTCTCTAAACCATGGTATAGGGTATCATATGGTCGGTCTAGACCGACTATAATTTTCTTACTTGTTTTTTTAAAATTACTATAATCTATACAATATATATTTACGTTATATGGACATTTTTCAAATTGCGATTTTGGGGATAGGCGGGGTTCAGTTATTACCTTTCAATATAAAACTAATAAATGTGAAGTTTGGGGACAATCGGATAAAGAAAAGTCGCGCCGGAAACCGATTGAAAATTTCAAGTGTGTTTATTTGGGGAAAATAAGACTTTTTGAGATTTTACGAAAATTTGGTTCCACATTTTAATTTTTCCGACGAGCTGTTTTAAGAATGAGTATTAACTTTTCTTTTCAAAAAGCTATAAAAATTCAGAATCGGAAAAAAACTAGGTCATGAAATTTCATTTGATTTGCATTTGAATAACAATGAGTCATTTACTGAAATGCTTTCTTCAACGTTATCGCTCTATATATTTCAAATCCATATTCACCATCAAATAAATGCAACATTGTTTCATTCTTTGATCTAAATTATTACAATTATATCCAAAATATGAATTAAAAATATAGACATATATACCTGTAAAGTCCAGCCAAAAGGAGAACACCGATATATGCATATAAAAAGTTTGAGTCTATTTCGATATAGCTGTCACAGCATTGTGCCTTTGCATATGCGTTTGACCACTTAAGAATATCACTACCAATTATTTATATGGGTTAAACCATCAACTTAAAATATGGCTGTTTTTTACATCACTGTTTCCAAATTGACTGAATTTTGGCAGGATTAAAGTGTATCCGAGAAATAAGAAAAATCCTAAATTTAAGTTCACTGACGCATCTGGATCCGGAAATATGAGGTCTTGAATATCGGAAAAAACTATAAAAATGTACAAAGTTGTACTTACTTAATTATCATTTTCTTGATTAATATTATAGTGACGCAACTTATCGAGGTCGCATTTGAAAGGTTAATTAATTACCTTTAATTTGATATACAACATGATTTTTTTTTTTTGGAAAGGTCAAAGGTCACATCTCTTGACCTATAATTCGGGAGGCTATAGCTGTAAAAACGACAATTTTAACAAGTAAGAAAATTATAGTCGGTCTAGACCGACTATACGATACCCTATACCATGCGTTTAGAAACCCTATCTCTTAGGCCCAACTAACTGGACATTGAAAATAAGCAAAAACCAAATTTGAGTGGGATTTTTATTAATTTTTTTGGCTGCAGATATGGAAAAGTTCATATCGGATGCTATATCTATAAAGGGACTAGGTCCAAAAATGGACCGATCCTGATCATGTTTGGTAAAGTCTCTTATATTTTGCAAAAATATGTACAAACAAAATTTGAGAAGAATCAGTGCAATATTTTTGTTTTTTAATAGATTTAAGTGAAGATCGGGAAGCAGCTCTATATGGGGTCAAAGGGATCATTTTTGGACTACTCATTAGTGGATGTAATGGACGCATACAGACCCAATTTGAGTAAGATCTATATGACAATTTGGATCTTATGGCAATTTATATCGATTTCATATGGGTAATTTGTATGGGGGCTAGGTCTGAACATGGACCGATTCCCACCAATTTCAATAGCGTTCATCCCATGGCCGATAAAAGCTTATATACCAAATTTCGTCAAAATATGTTCATATTTGCGACCTGCAGTTTGATTACAAGCTTTACATGGACACACAGACGGACGGACGGACGGACGGACGGACGGACATTGTTAAATCAACTCAGAAAGTGATTCTGATTCGATCGGTATAATTAAAGATGGGTCTAGGTCAAATATTTTTGGTTGTTACAAACAGCAGCACAAAGTCATTATACCCAAACCACATAGTGGTATAGGGTATAAAAATCTGAAAAAAATATATGTTTAAGATTGGTTCCTTCCCTAAAGTTCCAAAAAATTTCAGACTGGGGGTATGCTTGGATCCAGAAATATTTATCATAGAGTAAAGGTAGATATTTAACAAGTGAATTATTATTATTATTATGAATGCTGTTGTTGTTGGCGTTGTTGACATTATTATGATGAATGCTGTTGTTGTTGTTGTTGTTGTTGTTGGCGTTGTTGATATTATTATGATGAATACTGTTGTTGTTGTTGACATTATTATGATGAATGCTGTTGTTGTTGTTGTTGTTGTTGTTGTTGTTGACATTATTATGATGAATGCTGTTGTTGTTGTTTAGTTTTATTATAAATGTTTTCAATTACAAATTTGCTATCAGCGGAATAAATTTTAGCTTGTAATTGTGTTTTTGAAATTGGTATGAAGCTGTGCTGCTTCTGAGTTCCCGGAATTGTACGTTATCCTATAAATCTATCAGTTAGCAATTTCTCTTCTTCTTCATAATCTTTTTCCGTTAAATATGCAAAGTTGCAGTTCTGAAGAGTTTGCTGACACCAATTATACAAGTGGAGAGGAGTAGTTATCTGATCTTCGAGTGGACGTTGCAAGCTGGCTCTTCGTGCTTCACGCTTTACCGTTCCCCCAAGACCATCACTAGGTCCTTTGCCGTGACTGGTAGCAAAGAAATGCCACTCAGCGGAACAATTAAAATCTTCGCTATGATGGCATAAATTGGCAAAGTTTTTTTTATTTTTAAATTGAGCGGAAGAACCGTCCGAAAAATAAAAAATTTTCTATGGTATTTTCAAAAACTTGTTTTTTAAAAACTCATTTAGGTGGCGATGAAATAAATTAACTGCTATGGTATTATGTATTAGACAGTCTGATATTATTATAAAATTTGTAGTTTCTAATTTTCCATTTGATTTGTAATAAATTGCTATTGGGTATAGTGTGGCCTGGCTATTATTCCATAAAAAGCCTTGCACAGAATCCTGAACCACAAAAGTTGCATTTTCGGAGAAGTCGCAAATTACTAAGTACTCATTTTCTTCCAACGCAGACTTTTTGTGAGCCATAAATGCACCCTGCTCTTTAGATACGAATGAATGGGGTAGAAGAGTTTGCAGTTTTTCGCATAAAGAATCCAGAAAAGAATCAGTTTCTTTAATAATAGTTTCCAAAGAGTCTCTATCTACACTTATCCACTGTTTATATATGATTTCATCAATTTCATTTTCTAATAATAATTCACCAAGTTTCTCTTTAAAAATTTTGTATACCTGGACACATGCTACATCTGCCAAGGTAGCAATTTGGTGATGGGGGATTGCAAATAAGTCTTTTTAAACAATCTTTATAAGTTTACAGCACAAAATCCTGCACATTTTCTGTCAATTTTTTCAGGTTTATTGCGTGGAGCATTAGTTTTGTATTTTGATGTATTTTACAAACACATACATTATGGCTTCCTGACGCATCTGCTAGAACCACATTTTTTGGCCGAAGTTCACAAAATTTAGAAATTCCAATAGTTATCCCTTCATGTTTTTCTTTAAATAAAGCATAAACTTCTCGAAGATTTCCGAGTAAAAGTCTTTTATTTTTTTTTTTTACTTTTACACCATTTTCTGTTATTGACACGTAGTCTTTACATCCTGGTAGACATCTGCTGACATCGTCAGTTTCATAAAAGATTTTCACCACATCAACAATTTCTTTTACTCGGAAATCTACGAGAAGTTTATGCTTTATTTAAAGAAAAACATGAAGGGATAACTATTGGAATTTCTAAATTTTGTGAACTTCGGCCAAAAAATGTGGTTCTAGCAGATGCGTCAGGAAGCCATAATGTATGTGTTTGTAAAATACATCAAAATACAAAACTAATGCTCCACGCAATAAACCTGAAAAAATTGACAGAAAATGTGCAGGATTTTGTGCTGTAAACTTATAAAGATTGTTTAAAAAGACTTATTTGCAATCCCCCATCACCAAATTGCTACCTTGGCAGATGTAGCATGTGTCCAGGTATACAAAATTTTTAAAGAGAAACTTGGTGAATTATTATTAGAAAATGAAATTGATGAAATCATATATAAACAGTGGATAAGTGTAGATAGAGACTCTTTGGAAACTATTATTAAAGAAACTGATTCTTTTCTGGATTCTTTATGCGAAAAACTGCAAACTCTTCTACCCCATTCATTCGTATCTAAAGAGCAGGGTGCATTTATGGCTCACAAAAAGTCTGCGTTGGAAGAAAATGAGTACTTAGTAATTTGCGACTTCTCCGAAAATGCAACTTTTGTGGTTCAGGATTCTGTGCAAGGCTTTTTATGGAATAATAGCCAGGCCACACTATACCCAATAGCAATTTATTACAAATCAAATGGAAAATTAGAAACTACAAATTTTATAATAATATCAGACTGTCTAATACATAATACCATAGCAGTTAATTTATTTCATCGCCACCTAAATGAGTTTTTAAAAAACAAGTTTTTGAAAATACCATAGAAAATTTTTTATTTTTCGGACGGTTCTTCCGCTCAATTTAAAAATAAAAAAAACTTTGCCAATTTATGCCATCATAGCGAAGATTTTAATTGTTCCGCTGAGTGGCATTTCTTTGCTACCAGTCACGGCAAAGGACCTAGTGATGGTCTTGGGGGAACGGTAAAGCGTGAAGCACGAAGAGCCAGCTTGCAACGTCCACTCGAAGATCAGATAACTACTCCTCTCCACTTGTATAATTGGTGTCAGCAAACTCTTCAGAACTGCAACTTTGCATATTTAACGGAAAAAGATTATGAAGAAGAAGAGAAATTGCTAACTGATAGATTTATAGGATAACGTACAATTCCGGGAACTCAGAAGCAGCACAGCTTCATACCAATTTCAAAAACACAATTACAAGCTAAAATTTATTCCGCTGATAGCAAATTTGTAATTGAAAACATTTATAATAAAACTAAACAACAACAACAGCATTCATCATAATAATGTCAACAACAACAACAACAACAACAGCATTCATAATAATAATGTCAACAACAACAACAACAACAACAGCATTCATCATAATAATGTCAACAACGCCAACAACAACAACAACAACAGCATTCATCATAATAATGTCAACAACGCCAACAACGCCAACAACAACAACATTCATAATAATAATAATAATAATTCACTTGTTAAATATCTACCTTTACTCTATGATAAATATTTCTGGATCCAAGCATACCCCCAGTCTGAAATTTTTTGGAACTTTAGGGAAGGAACCAATCTTAAACATATATTTTTTTCAGATTTTTAAAATTGTCGTTTTTACAGCTATAGCCTCCCGAATTATAGGTCAAGTGATGTGACCTTTGACCTTTCCAAAAAAAAAATCATGTTGTATATCAAATTAAAGGTAATTAATTAACCTTTCAAATGCAACCTTGATGAGTTGCGTAACTATAATACTTTTCAAGAAAATGATATTTAAGTAAGTACAACTTTCTAAATTTTGACCTTTTTTTACGATTTTCAAGACCACATATTTCCGGATACAGAATTGCCAGTGCCCTCAAACTTTGCACTTATTTTAGCTCTGTAATAATCTGTCTTCCTACGAAAAATCATACAATTTGGAGAAGGTAGTGTACACCCATTGGTTGATTTGACATGGAACTACCCATATTGTATAATACGTATACAGTTTTTCAGAATATCAATGGCTTGGACATTTGACGGCAAAAAAAGTATGCCCCTAGTGCAAAATATATAGAAATTACACAAAAGATATTTTTGAATCATATAATGCATTTTCTATGCTAAATTGATGCAACCGGAAAAGTCAAGAAATTTCATGAACATCGCTTAATTATTACACCCTATACCACTATGTGGTTTGGGTATAATGACTTTGTGCTGCTGTTTGTAACAACCAAAAATATTTGACCTAGACCCATCTTTAATTATACCGATCGAATCAGAATCACTTTCTGAGTTGATTTAACAATGTCCGTCCGTCTGTCCGTCCGTCTGTGTGTCCACGTAAAGCTTGTAATCAAACTGCAGGTCGCAAATATGAATATATTTTGATAAAATTTGGTATATAAGCTTTCATCGGCCATGGAATGAACGCTGTTGAAATTGGTGAGAATCGGTCCATGTTCAGACCTAGCCCCCATACAAATTACCCCTATGAAATCGACAAAAATGGCCATAAGATCCAAATTGTCATATAGATCTTACTCAAATTGGGTTTTGTATGCGTTCATTACGTCCATTAATGATCCCTTTGGCCCCAAATAGAGCTGCTTCCCGATCTTCACTTAAATCTATTAAAAAACAAAAATACTGCACTGATTCTTCTCAGATTTTGTTTGTATATATTTTGGCAAAATACAAGAGACTTTATCAGACATGATCAGGATCGGTCCATTTTTGGACCCAGTCCCCATATAGATATAGCATCCGATATGAACTTTTTCATATCTGCAGCCAAAAAAATTAATAAAAATCAGACTGAAATTTGGTTTTAGCTTATTTTCTATGTCCATGGTATAGGGTATCATGTAGTCGGTCTAGACCGACTATAGTTTTCTTACTTGTTATACCCTATACCACTATGTGGTTTGGGTATAATGACTTTGTGCTGCTGTTTGTAACAACCAAAAATATTTGACCTAGACCCATCTTTAATTATACCGATCGAATCAGAATCACTTTCTGAGTTGATTTAACAATGTCCGTCCGTCCGTCCGTCTGTGTGTCCATGTAAAGCTTGTAATCAAACTGCAGGTCGCAAATATGAATATATTTTGATGAAATTTGGTATATAAGCTTTTATCGGCCATGGGATGAACGCTATTGAAATTGGTGAGAATCGGTCCATGTTCAGCCCTAGCCCCCATACAAATTACCCATATGAAATCGACATAAATTGCCATAAGATCCAAACTGTCATATAGATCTTACTCAAATTGGGTTTTTCATGTGTTCATTACATCCACTAATGAGTAGTCCAAAAATTATCCCTTTGACCCCATATAGAGCTGCTTCCCGATCTTCAGTTAAATCTATTAAAAAACAAAAATATTGCACTGATTCTTCTCAAATTTTGTTTGTACATATTTTTGCAAAATACAAGAGACTTTACCAAACATGATCAGGATCGGTCCATTTTTGGACCTAGTCCCTTTATAGATATAGCATCCGATATGAACTTTTTCATATCTGCAGCCAAAAAAATTAATAAAAATCCCACTCAAATTTGGTTTTTGCTTATTTTCAATGTCCAGTTAGTTGGGCCTAAGAGATAGGGTTTCTAAACGCATGGTATAGGGTATCGTATAGTCGGTCTAGACCGACTATAATTTTCTTACTTGTTTTTTTTTTTGATAAAGAGTGAAATGTAAATTTCTTGTGGTGTTGATTGTTTATAGTAAGACATTAATGAGGAATCGATGCTGTGTTTTGAAATTAACCAAGGTGGGCGCAAGTTATTAAATTTTTTCTTAAGAATGGGGTTAATGTCAATCAACTTTACTCAATGATTCGCTGTACTGCTGATTTTAATTATACCCTATACCACTATGTGGTTTAGGTATAATGACTTTGTGCTGCTGTTTGCAACTACCAAAAATATTTGACCTAGACCCATCTTTAATTATACCGATCGAATCAGAATCACTATCTGATTCGATTTAACGATGTCCGTCCGTCCGTCCGTCTGTGTGTCCATGTAAAGCTTGTAATCAAAGTGTAGGTCGCAAATATGAATATATTTGGATGAAATTTGGTATATAATCTTTTATCGCCTATAGGATGAACGCTATTGAAATTGGTGAGAATCGGTGCATGTTCAGACCTAGCCCCCATACAAATGACCCCTATGAAATCGATTTAAATTTCCATAAGATCCAAATTATTATATAAATCTTAGTCAAATTGGGTTTGTATGTGCTTATTACATCCATTAATCAGTAGTCCAAAAATGATCCCTATGGGACAACTCTTAGTCATAGGCCCCATACAGAGCTACTTCCCGAACTTCACTTAAATCTATCAAAAAACAAAAATATTGCACTGATTCTTCTCAAATTTTGTTTGTATATATTTTTGCAAAATACAAGAGACTTTACCAAACATGGTCAGGATCGGTCCATTTTTGGGCCTAGTCCCCATATACATAAAGCATCCGATATGAACTTTTTCATATCTGCAGACAACAAAATTTATAAACATCCCTCCCAAATTTGGTTTATGCTTATTTTCTATGTCCAGTTAGTTGGGCCTATGACGTTGGGTCTCTAAACGCATGGTATAGGGTATCATATAGTCGGTCTAGACCGACTATAATTTTCTTACTTGTTTTTTTTATGTATAAAATATTTTCATTTTGTGTTGTTTTCCATACAAAGGTGGGATGAAAGTCAAGAAAAAATAATTGAATAATGAATAATAATATTTGACATTGAAAAATATAACTACGAAATGGAAAATGTAGTTAAATGAAATGTATCGCGTAGTACAATGCTATATATAACTGAAATAAAGAAACGACACCGCAAAAAAATAGCGTAAGTACAATAACTTAAATGGAATAACTATTGAGAAAGTTTATATAGACATTGCTAGTTGCTTAAATTGTTTGTGTAAAAATTATATGAACGTATGATGGTATAGACCAACTATAACTTTCCAATTTGTTATTATTTGAAGTTTTACTTTTATGAGAAATTCGATTTATAATTTTATAGTTTCTATTTGCAAAGTAGCAGCGTTATTTATTATTTCCGATATATAAAAAAATTAAATGAAGTTTTCTGTTTAATAATAAAAATATTTCATCATAGCTTGGTTTTGATATTGGCTCTATAGAGAAATTTCAAATATAAGTTTTGCGTCACATAACGGCGACCAATATTTTTAAACTCTTTCTTTTTACTTAATCTCTCTGTCTGTCGTGGTACAACCCCATTCTCCCTTATCCAATTAATCTGAAACTTGACCCATAGTCTTGTTGTGACTACAGATTACTTTTGGTGTAGTCACGCACAGACACGGAGTGATCTGAATGCCATTTACCCTCATCCAATCGATCTGAAACTTAATACAGGCACAGTCACGGAGTGATCTAAATGCCATTTACCCTCATTCGATTAATCTGAAACTTGGCCGATATACTTGCTGTAAAGAAAGATCAACTTCGACATAGTCACGCACAGTCACGCATAGTCACGGAGTGATTTAAAACTCATATCTGCTTATCCGATCGATCTGAAACTTTGTAGATGGACTTGCTGTGAAAAAAGATTAACTTTCACAGAGTCACGCACAGTCACGGATAGATTAAAACTCAACTTCGCCTCATTCGATAGATCTTAGACTTTGTCATAGACTTGTTTTGGCCAAAGATTAATTTTAAAGTAGTCAAACACAGTCACGCGCAGTCACGGAGATATTAAAAACTCATATGCATGAGGAAAGAAAGAGTTTTAATAAAACCTTGGTTTTTATAGGTTAGCTAATTCACTGAGCGCGCTTAATATGGATTGCTAACAAACTCATCTTTATTATTTAGTATTCGATACTTATTCGATACCAAAACTAATCAGATGTGTATTTTCAGTGATGTTATATAAATTACAATTTAATATAAATTATTAATTCTTTAAATACATATTTTATTCCATTTTGTTAACTTGGCACGTTTTTATTAAAAAAAAGTTAAGCGTGACTCTTAATTTTTATATAATAACAAACAAGTATTAAAAAGAAGAAGCTAAAATCTAACTTTCTAATACATACGATATATCTTTTTATAATTTCATTTTCGAACATTATAAAAATATTTGCACCATCATGACGATAAGTACAACAGTATAAAATCACATTTCACCAAAAATACACTAAGCGTTAAATAAATAAAACATAATACTGAATAACATGCAGGAAATTGTTTTCAGTTAAAAAAATGGTCATATCCCAAACATATTGAATGAGATCCCAAATATACCGATTGGGAGTAAACCAAGTTTTCATCCGTGAATTTCAAGTTTTCAAATAACATTTTTGTAAAGAGTTGTATAAAAAAAGCTACGAATTAATTTATATATACGAACTAAAAATATTAATTTTATGATATATTCGAGAAAAAAAAAATACCTTCTCGAAAGACTTGTATTCGTATCAATACATGTTTATACTCGTACGGCATGTTGTATTTATGGGATTTGTGCTTTTTAGCATTTTTCTGCATGATTTCCTTAAAAGCCTATCTTTTAATGTTTGCTTATTCATTCGTTGCAGATTTGTTGTATAGTTATCTTTGTATGTGTTCTCTATTTTGTACTGATGTTCGAATAAAGCTGAGCTAAGTAGAATCTTGTATTTGTATGCTAAATATCGTTTTCATCCATGAGTATCCATATTTATCTAATATGTATTCAAATTATGACTAGCACAAATTCCATAAAAATTATGCAGTTTACTTTTGTTTTGTTGTTGTGTTCATTTTAAAGCAGAATCTGAAATTAAAAAAAAAAAGAATGCACAAGCATACATATATTAAACATAAATGTATATGAATTTTTCGTTTATTTAGACAAGAATTTTAAAGGTCTTTCCAAACTATTTATATTCTAGAATATTATATAGGAAGAAGTTTCTATATATTTCTAGAGTATAAAATCTATAAGTTTATTAGTTCTTTATAGGATACCGAAGAGAACGACTTAATTTAATGCAGCCGGCATAATAATGCCCAATATTTGATCTCTATAACAATGCTTTGAGAGCTTAGAAGTCAACGATAATTAAGAAAAAGTACGTTTTTAGGAAAGGGTACATTTTTAAGGAAATTTTTTAGGGAAAGATACTTTTTTGTTAGCAAAATGTACTTTTTAAGAAATGGTTCTTTTTTGAGAAAATTTACTTTTTATTGAGAAAAGGTTCTTTAATAAGAAAATCTTTTACAAAAAAAAGTAATTATTAAAAAAAAGTGCTTTTCTACTAAAAACTAATTTTTTAAGAAAATTTTTTATTTTAAATAATCTAACCATAAAAACAAATTTTTTATCAAAAATCTTTCTTTCCTTATGCATATGAGTTTTGAATATCTCCGTGACTGTGCGTGACTGTGTGTGACTATCTTAAAATTATTCTTTGGCCACAACAAGTCTATGGACAAAGTTTCGGATCGATCGGATGAGGGGAAGTGAGCATTTAATTTCTCCGTGACTGTGCGTGACTATGCGTGACTGTGCGTGACTACCACAAAATAAATATATTTCTCAACAAGACTATGGGCCAAGTTTCAGATCAATTGTGTAAGGGGGAATGGGACTCACCCACGACAGACAGAGAGTATGAGTTAAAAGAAGAATTTAAAAAGGTAGTTTTTTAAGAAAATATATTGTTGGTTAATAAATATGAAACAACAGTTTTGTCTGAATATTTCGAAGACACTCTATAACAGTGGTCGACAAACATATACCATCATGTTTTGCTTTGTGTGAGCGAGCTGCAATCTCTCTCTTAGTCAACTCACTTAGAGAAACTTATAGTTAAAATAAGAAAACGTACGTAAATAAAAAAAAAATAATTAACCTATTTTAAGGTTCATGTTCTATAACACAGTCAATATAAATATCATATGGGCAACACTTTATGCGATCAAGATCCTCAACATGTGAATCTAGTAGACGGTTTCTATTCTTATTTTTTAAAAATTTTAACGAGGAAAATGAAGACTCACAAGTATATCGCACCTGTACCTCTAAAGTGAGTCAACTCAAAATTTACAAATTTTCAGTAGAGACAAAAAACGTTTTTTTAATATTTACTATAAAATTTAAAAACAGTTGTTTCATTGTAAAGAATTGCGAATAATATGTATACAACAATAGTTGTTTTTGCGATCATAAAAAATAATAATTTTTTTGTGTCTTTTTAGTGGACTCTAAAGAAGCTGCTTTTATAACACAAAGAGGTTTACAACTGTATTTTTTTTGCGAAAGACTAAAAAAACCGGTGTAAGATTTTTACAGTGGAGAGATATGACCACTGCTTACTGTTTTCTTGTAGAAAGTGAAAATTTAAATATTTTGAGTTGACTCACTTTAGAGGTACAGGTACGATATGTTGACCGAAATATCGAATATAATTGAAGTATTTCGTTCTTTGTTTTCGGATATGAAGCTTAATTAATATTTTTCCAGAACCCAATATCAGCTATAAGCGGTAGATTTAAGTCATTTCTAATTTTTTATGATATCAACACTTTGCTTTTCAATATTACATAACAAAGGATTATTACGTAATCTGTATATGATGAATTTCATTTAAAAATCAAGATAAAACTGAAATTTTGAACCCGACCACCTAAGTTATCGATGAAATTTAGTTCATAGCTAAATTTGATCAATACAAACAAACCCCCATTTTTAGAAATGACTGTTTTGCGATTTTTTGGGCGTGGCACAGTGGGAAAGTTTTCGAAAAAACGCGAAAATGGTCGAAAAGTGCTCCATTTAAAATGCAATAACTCAGAATCGGCTGAACCGATTTCCATGATCTTGGTATCATTAAAAAGATATTTTAACAGGCTTTATGACATATTTGAAAAAAGAAAAAAAAATACACTGTAAAAAATTTTATAACAAAAAGAAAATTTTAAATAACGAAAAAACCAAAAAGATCAAGGGTTTTTTCACAGTGTATTATTTTTTTAGAAAGGTTTATCCTTCACCTATACCATATCCAAAAAGTAAAATGGGTTCTTTTTTAGTTTTTTTTATATAATTTTTTAAGTAGTGCCACTTCTAGTAATTGCCTTATTATTTTATATTTACAGGTAAAATAACAGAGTACAACACATGATTTGCCAACTCAATTCGCTTTTATTCGCAATTGAGTAAAGGTATGAATTTCAAAAATTTGCTCTACATATGCACAACATTCTTCGGAAAAACCCTCGAACATATTTTTTATGATTCTCAGAATTAACAAAACGGAATAAACAAAGGGTTATTTAATTTTTATGATTGCGTAAGCAAAGTAATTTTTAATTATTTGGGTTTTTCAGTTGGCTACCTGTATGACTTTTTTTTACAGAAATTCAACCCACATTTAAGGGTGGTCGTTATTCGGAAAATTTAAAACTCACACATGGTAAAACAGGTATATAGCCACCGTAAAAAAATATGCACCCATTTATAAGTACCTGTTAGTAAACTAGTGAACAATACACAGTATAAATAGGAGTGCATTAGTCGATTTTACTCATTCAACAAGTGTCGACGAACGCGAAAATTACAAGTCCATATTTTAAAAGTGCAACGTACCGAAAGTCATAATTATAAACAGTTTCGAGAAGCCAAGATATCCCATTACAATTTTTACGCATATATTTTAAAAATTTGAGTGAATATGAATTCAAACAATAAGTACAGATGCATAAAAATATCTAATAAGTGTTGCGCTTCGCTTCGTAAAATAAGTGAGAACGAGGCTGCAAATATAATTGAGTATTTTCCAGCTGTCGCCAACATTCATTGTAGCCGTATTTGCGAAACTTGCCGGAATACACTGAGAAAAGCGCGCAGTCGTAATGAATCCAACGTGGAGCAGAGTGAAGTCTCAAATTATTTACCAATAACGCCCAGCGATGAAATTAGCGAAAAATTGAATGAACTTCCAACTTGTACCAGCCGTAATGCAAACATCGAAAGCAACGAACTCATTGAAAATATAAATGATCACATTATTCCTCATCTACCAAACCAAATGACGCCTCTTAAAAGGAAATATATCAAACGAGATGCATACAGAAATAGAAAATCAGTGCAAATTTTGGAAAATATAGCAGACTCACTTGGAGCTGATCCATTATCTGATTTGTCAGCGCAACTTGAAAACGTCAAAGCCATTTACGAAGAAATTTTGCAAAACATCAAATATCAAATAGAGAACAGCTCAAATCTTTTGGAAAAGCAAAAACTTTTATCTCTCTTACCAATCAATATGAGTCACGCAGAAATTAAAGATCGTTTTGGGGATGATATATCTCACGATTGTATCAAAAAAAGTAAAGATATCCAAAGGAATAAAACGAAGTTTGCAGATATCAATCTTTTAAAAATGAACAGACGTAGTTTACCAACCGAAACTCTACGCACAGTCAAATTATTTTATGAAGATGATGAAATTAGCCGAATGATGCCAGGATCGCAAGATTCAATTATTATTAAACAAGGAAACTTACGTGAAAAAGTTCAAAAAAGACTGATGTTATCTTCACTACGCGAATCTTACCACGAATTAAAAAAAAAAACATCCCTTGGCCAAAGTTGGTTTTACAAAATTTACAATGTTAAGGCCAAAAAATTGTATGAAACTTGGAGTTGAAAACCAGCAAAATATCTGTGGATGCACATTGCATCAGAATATGAAATTGATGTTTGAAAAAAGTCGCTTAAAATCATTTTGTTTTGAAGGAGAATCCACATTTACCGACTACAAAGATGTTCTCAAATTCATTGTTTGTAATGGTGACATACAAAAAAGCTAGTGTTGCGTTTCAATGTGTGGTCACTGCTTCAAAAATTTAAATAATCTAAAAACGCATATGCTAAAACATTTTGAAAATAACCAAACTGAAGAAATAATATACAAAAAGTGGAACACAATGATTAGATGTGTTCTGGAAACGTTAACCACCAACCGAGAATCATTTGTCAGCGATTTTACTGAACACATCAAAGTTCTGATTCCGCATCATTTCATAGCAAAGCGACAATCTGAATTTATCAGCAATAAAAGAGCGGCGCTGTTATCAGGAGAAATGTTAATTCAAATGGACTTTGCTGAAAATTATGCATTTCTTGTACAAGATGCCGTGCAAGGATACCATTGGAATAATGATCAGGCTACAATACATCCATTCGTTATTTATTACAAAGGTAATTATTTTAATATTTTGATATTAGTAAACACATCCATTCACACTCATCAAAATATTTAATATTTTTTATTTATTTGTTTTTTTCCTTTGTTTGTTTATTTTCAGATAACGATAAATTATTTCATAAAAGCTTCGCCATAATATCTGATTGCAATACGCAAGATAGTATAGCAGTTCACCTATATATTTCAAAAATGATACAGTTCGTGAAGGCCAATATAACCAACAATATTAATAAAATCATTTACGTATCAGATGGTGCAGGAGCACAATATAAAAATAAATATAACTTCATTAATTTATGCCATCACAAATCTGATTTTGGTATTGAGGCTGAATGGCACTTTTATGCTACCAGTCATGGAAAATCTGCATGTGATGGAATCGGAGGAACATTGAAGAGAGGTGCTCGAAATTATAGTATTTCAAATAAAAATGAAATCCAGACAACGAGGCAACTCTATCACTGGGCATCAGAAACATATAAGACCACCATACAAGTTGCTTACGCAGATGCTGACGAATACAAAAACGTTAAAGAAAAGCTATTTTCAAGATATAAAGAAGCTCAAACTATAACAGGAACTCAAGGCTTTCATTCATTCATTCCAATAAATGAGACTTTTGTACATGTGCGCAGATATTCTGACTGTACCAAATTTGAGCAGCGCAAAATTTCTTACAAATAATTAACTTAAAAAAAATGTAAATAAAATAAAACACAAATTAATAAAAACTTGGCAAATAATATAAACAATTGTTGATGGTTTTTTATTTGTAAACATTTAAAAAATGTTAGAATTGTTGAACTATTTTGTAAATTTGTAATGTTTGTTATTTTCGCTGTTATTCGAATTATTGCAAAAACTTTCGGTACGTATTACTAGAAGTGACACTACTTAAAAAATTATATAAAAAAAACTAAAAAAGAACCCATTTTACTTTTTGGATATGGTATAGGTGAAGGATAAACCTTTCTAAAAAAATAATACACTGTAAAAAAACCCTTGATCTTTTTGGTTTTTTCGTTATTTAAAATTTTCTTTTTGTTATAAAATTTTTTACAGTGTATTTTTTTTTCTTTTTTCAAATGTGTCATAAAGCCTGTTAAAATATATTTGTAATGATACTAAGGTCATGGAAATCGATTCAGCCGATTCTGAGTTATTGCATTTTAAATGGAGCACTTTTCGACCATTTTCGCGTTTTTTCGAAAACTTTCCCACTGTGCCACGCCCAAAAAATCGCAAAACAGTCATTTCTAAAAATGAGGGTTTGTTTGTATTGATCAAATTTAGCTATGAACAAAATTTCATCGATATCTGAGGGGGTCGGGTTCAATGCATCTCGATTTTTACATGAAATTCATCATATATAAAATTCATTTTCTGTTTGTTTGTTTGTTTTACCGCTATACAAATTTTATTTTTCTCTGAGACTTGGCGCACACGATCTTCGTACCCCAGGGAAGGTCGCCATATGCTTCTAATTGGCCACGCCTACTTTAACGCCTACTTCTTATAAACAATTCATTTTATGTTTTTCGGTATATTTGGTGGCTGTAAAAAATTTTATTTGTTATCGGATTTCCCTGAAATTTGATACATACAATGTCTGTACTTTCGGGAATGTCACCGTATGCTTGTTACCAGCCACACCTTCTTTTGCGCCCGCCTTTCATATAAAATTCACTTTCTGTTTGTTTGTCTGTTTGTTTGACCGCTATACAAATTTTTATTCTTCAACGGATTTCTCTGAAACTTGGTGCACACGATCTCTGTATACTGGCAACGCCTAATTTAATGCCCACTTTTTTAAATTTTTTACGGGTTTCGCTGGAATTTACTGCAAACTATTCTCATATCCCAGGCTAGGTCGCATATATTCTTATCGGCCACTCCCACTTTTTTTGATTTTCTATATACGCTTTTTGTGTTTATTAACATATTTTAATTTTTCAATGTACTTCCCTAAAACTTTGTGCATAAATATATCTACTTACTACTATTGAGTTTACACCGTTATGAAATATGGGGGATTTCATGTCAAGTGCACCAACTTTTGAAACCGATGTCTTCCGATCGGGATGAAATTTGCACCAAGGGTAGTCCTATTGGATAGTAGTTTAGACACAATTCTTCAACAAGATCGGTTAAGATCTCTCTGAGTTAGAGGGGATCAAAATTTGACATTTTGGCCAAACAGGTGTTTTTTCTCATCCATGTAACTTATTACCTATTGTTCCTAGAAAATTTTCTCCCAAAGAGTTTAGATAGCTATTTCTTCAGTATTTCGGAAAAAAATACTTAAAAACAAGTAAGAGTGTTAAATTCGGCTATGCCGAATCTTTGATACCCTCCACCTGGGTTTTACGTTTACATTAATATCTGGACTTCTTGCACTATTTGCAACAAATGTATATAAAATATTTGAATATGTAAACACTTTGATAAACCTATTACTGAATTATTACAACAAATGCTCTGAATTTTCAGCATTTTATAGAGGTGTCTACATATTTTAGGTCATAAATTGGCACAATGACTCCCGATTTATCCCATTTTAAATACTAACCTGATCCAGATAATTACAAACAATATTAAGTTTAACCAGGTAAATGGTTTATTTTGTAATTTTCTTTTTAATTAAAATTTTTTAATATAAAGGTGCATTTTATTTTTTACAATCCTTTTCAATTTTCCAGACCTATTAGTATAGGGCACATTTGTGAGTCCGCATAGATCAACTTTCAACTCTTACTTGTTTTTATTGTATTAAATCTATCTTTGTGTCTTTAAATTAATTAAGATAATTAAGATGAAAATATTTAACAAACTGTTTTTTTTAGTTAATATCTGAACATTTTACTGATACAAGGCAAAACTAAAACTGCCAAAAATTTCAGTCAAAACTATTTTGATTGTATTTGTTAAATATCGCATAATTTTTTTCAATTTTTAACTTTAAAGTCTTTTTAAGCCTGGTAATAACTCTATAATATGAAGGAAGTAAATATGTGGATTCTTTAATAACAATGACAAGTGTAAAACAAGTAAGAAAATTATAGTCGGTCTAGACCGACTATACGATACCCTATACCATGCGTTTAGAAACCCTATCTCTTAGGCCCAACTAACTGGACATAGAAAATAAGCAAAAACCAAATTTGAGTGGGATTTTTATTAATTTTTTTGGCTGCAGATATAAAAAAGTTCATATCGGATGCTATATCTATAAAGGGGCTAGGTCCAAAAATGGACCGATCCTGATCATGTTTGGTAAAGTCTCTTGTATTTTGCAAAAATATGTACAAACAAAATTTGAGAAGAATCAGTGCAATATTTTTGTTTTTTAATTGATTTAACTGAAGATCGGGAAGCAGCTCTATATGGGGTCAAAGGAATCATTTTTGGACTACTCATTAGTGGATGTAATGAACGCATACAAACCCAATTTGCGTAAGATCTATATGACAATTTGGATCTTATGGCAATTTATGTCGATTTCATATGGGTAATTTGTATGGGGGCTAGGTCTGAACATGGACCGATTCTCACCAATTTCAATAGCGTTCATCCCATGGCCGATAAAAGCTTATATACCAAATTTCATCAAAATATATTCATATTTGCGACCTGCAGTTTGATTACAAGCTTTACATGGACACACAGACGGACGGACGGACGGACGGACATTCTTAAATCAACTCAGAAAGTGATTCTGATTCGATCGGTATAATTAAAGATGGGTCTAGGTCAAATATTTTTGGGTGTTACAAACAGCAGCACAAAGTCATTATACCCAAACCACATAGTGGTATAGGGTATAAAAACACTTTTTTTGTGCATTACATTAAAATATTATAAATTTGAACATAATTAATTTTAGAGACATAATTAATTTTAGAAAAATGTCCGCTTCGTTTTTCGATGATGCTGGATACATATCAAAGAAATACAGAACATAAAGATTTTGCTTCAGTTAGTTGAGAGACGAGAAGCTAATGGATGGCTGGAGCAGGTCAAAGGTGACGACTATAAATGCAAATGCAAGGCTTTTGAAAATATATTAAAATGCGATAAATCAGATCTAAGTATACATGCTTATAACCACTGCTATAAAAAATCATTTAAAACCAACAATATTGCCATAATTTGAAATTGTAAAGATGCTAAATTGCCAAAAAAGGTGCTTAAACGTACTGGATGCTAAATTCTTTTTTCAAATTTCATTACCTTTATACTGAAAAACTATATATACTTATTAATAAATTCTTTGGTTTTTAAATCGAAAAATTAATATAAAACATATGTTTCGATTTATATTTTTTAAATTTTAATTAAAATTATTTTGGATTTCATCTGAAATTTTTATTAACATCAAATTGAGTTTATTTTAAACTTAAATTAAATATTATTAATTTTAGAGGGATTTTTTTTTTTATTTAAAATATAACAGAAATTACATTATCAAAAGATACGATTATATTAGAATAATTGGTTTATGGAATCTAACATTTCTGTGATGTCTTCATCTTCAAGTTCTTCTTGGCTCTGATATTTTTCTGACGATCGACTCTTATCAACGACATCGCTCGGTATATTGTAAGTGTGACAGCACCGATTTTTCAATTTCAATCAATCTTTTATACGTATTACAGAACATAACAACTCGGATTTTATTCTGTTCGAAGTTTGCTTTTAACTAAAGCCATTAAACTAAACAAACATTCAACTTCGGCTTTTGAGAAAGACAAAACTAATATAGACAATACAAATATTGATAACTCCTTAAATGGATTTTCGCCAATAGAATTTTTCAATCCATAAAGAGGTTGTATTCAGTGTTGTATCCCAGTTTTGTTCTGTGATATAACTCCATTGGATTTGAATTTTTTCTGTTTCAGATGATATAAATTTAAACTCTTCTAACATATTGGTTATCTGTTCTTTTACCCGATTTAATGTGTTTTGTATTGAAAATTTTGGCATTTTTTTAATACAATATTTTTTGGCAATCGACTTTCTAATTCATGAAAAACTGTTGTTGGTGTTTACATTCTTCTATTTCAAAATGTTTTGTTATATTTGTTGAAAGAAACGAGCAGTGTGGTAAAAGGAGTAGTACACAAAATTACTGTACTACACTTTGAGAAATTAAAACATATCAATACCATTAAAATTATATATTCAAAAATAATGAAAAAAAAATTTTCAAAAAAAAGATGCTAAAAGCAACTTTTTATTAATAAAAGTTAGCATCTAGCATCTTTTGATAAATTTTGGATGCTAAACGACAAAAAAAGTTGCTAAATCTAGCAACTAAAAAGCTAAAACGGCAACACTGAAAACCAAGAACAAATATTCTGTTTGAGTTGTAACATCTCATTTGCAAGCCATTTTAATTAAGCTGCGTTCACACTATGCGTTTTGCTTGTGTTTTTCTTATGGTTTTAGCACGTGCAATTTGTACACATAGTGTGAACCCTTTCAAAAATCGTTTATGTACAACACATTTGGCAAGACATATGTAAATTTTTCAATTAGAGCAGGTTCTATTTTGGCATGATAACCATATGAAAATACAATATTGCTTGTGGCGAAAGAAAAACAGAGTAAATTATAAAGATAAATATTGAAAGAAAAATAAATTGTTTAATATTAATTAACAATTAAAAAATATATAAAATATATTACTTTATTTTTAACAATAACTTTTTGTAAATTCACAAATTAAATCAGCTGTTGTTTACATTTAGAGGTTATGTCATACGGAAATACATATGTACGTTTGATTGCAAAAATGATGAATTGTATGTAAAACGCCAATTTTGACACACACGCCGAATTACGTATGGATCGTAAAATTGAATTTACATATGGAAAATACACATAGTGTAAACACACCTTTAATTGTGTAAATTTTAAATGCACATCTAACCATATCAAAAAGATGAATTATACAGAATTGCAAAAATATTTTTTTTATATCTGTATGTTTTTTATATTATTCTTATGTAATTCTCATGATATTTTTATCTTATTTTTTATATTTTTTTCTTTGTTTTTATGTTATTTTTACATAATTGAAATTGAAAATGTACAAATTAAAAATAAATTTTAAATAAAGTAGTGTAGGGAAAAAAGGGAATTTTTTCATAAGCGTAGAGATTTCTGAAAAAATCTCCTGGCATCACTAGTACCTATTAAAAAAAAAAAACAATGTAAAAATTCGCAAGACAACGCGACGTAGACTCGCTTTGTTCAAAAGCTTCCATAAGACTGAATGAAATTGTTGCTTACTTTACTCTTTGGTGAGTATTTTCATTTTTGTTCGGCTGTATACATATAAGAAGCCAATTAGAGTTTACTCGTGCTGCTATGCATATGTTTGTGTGTCAACAAAAATATACGATATCCCAGTCATCATTTCGAAAATTGTTTTAACAAAAATTACCTTACTGTGTCTTCTTCGAGCACTTTTGATGATTAAAAACTGATTAATCATATGCGCTATTAGAAAAAGACTAGATAATGGTTTTTGCTTTCTCTTAAAAAGTGATTTATAGAAAAACTACATTAAATAAGACTCAAAAATGAGTCGAAACTGGTCAGAAAAGCGGATAAAAAGGACTCTCAAGAAGATTCGCGGGTAAGGTAATATTTAATCCCAACAAAAGAATATTTTGTGATCAGCAAAAGGGCGCATTTATAACTGTTTTAATAGCACATATGAGTCAAAAAGACTCTACATGATCATTTATTGCATAAAATACTTACTGGGATTTTATTCACTATCTGCAGAAACAGGTTTTTTAAGTAAAACAAATCTGCATACAATTTCATTTCTATTTCGTTCACAATGATACGATCACTTTGTTTACTAGCTACTAGTAAAATAAGAAAATAGTATTATAATACAGCGTAATGATGAATTGTACTTCTCAATTAGTTTATTTTTAATGTGCCATAAGAAGTTCGGTTTGTGCTAAGAAAAGCATGAATATATGTTTCCCAGGGCGAAGCTTCATCATTGCACTATGATTGAGTTGTGAATAGCTCGTGTCAAAAATTTTTGGTAGTTGGGAATGGCGTTTGTGTTAAGAAAAGCATAAATGCAAGTTTCCCAGGGCAAGGCTCATCATTGCGCCGTCCTGTTGAAACCAAATATTGCCAATATCCTCCTCTTCAATTTTTGTGAACAAAACTTCGTTCAACATGGCCCGATAACGATCGCCATTGACTGTAACGGCCACTCCTTGCCCATTTTCGAAAAAAAATGGCCCAATTATGCCTCTGGACAAAAATCCGCACCAAACAGTGACTCGTTTTGTGTGTATCGGCTTTTCAATGTATGCGTGCGGGTTTTCTGTGCCACAAATGCGACAATTTTGCTTGTTTACATACCCGCCAAGATCAAAATGAGCTTCATCTGAAACGATGATTTTTTTTTTTGGCAAAATCGGCATCTTCTGTAAGTCGATCGCAGGCCCACTTAGCGAAGCGAAAACGTATTGGATGGTCAGTTGGCTTCAACTCCTGAACCAATTGGACTTTGCGTCATATCAAGGCCTTTAAGCAAAATTCGTCTCAATGATGCCTCCAAAATGTTCAATTCTTGAGAACGACGGTGAATTGATGTTGATGGCGCTTCACGCACACTTTCTGCCACAGCAGCAATATTCTCGGGTGTACGCACTGTTTGTGGCTTTTCACGCTTTGGTTTATCGACGAGGCTGCCAGTTTCTTTCACTTTTTTCACAAGATACCGAACATACGGAGCTGACGGTGCTTCTCTTCTTCCAAAATCCGTACGCAATTTTCGCACACATTCTGAAACATTACCGTGATTTTCAAAGTAATGTCGCAATATTTCCCAGCGTTGTTCAAGCGTATACACAACCATATTCGTTCAGCGGAAGGATAAAACTAATTACCTGTCAAATCAGACATGAGCTAAGTGTTACCATTCACGAAATAAGCACTAGTTGAAAAAAAAAAACGTTAGATGGCGGACCCTTTATTAGTACAGATTGGTATAGATATTCAGGAATTGGATACTCTTGTTGCTCTGGGTATGAGAATTCATTGTAATATTCGTTGGAGCGAGCAAGATTTTCAAGTGTCGAAAGAAGTATTCAAGTGTCTTGATTTTCTAAAACGATGCAAATATTATGTCACTCCTTCTGATCTTAACATTTATAGCACTAACACCCGACAGAAAATAGAATACAACCTATGCAAAGGAGGGCGGTAATGCTCATTAAAGACAGTAAGGTATCCAACTCTATTGACTCGTTGGAACAACGCACAGTGGTTTATCGTCATAGTAGAAATGGAAAAAAATAGAAGGAGTCATCGTAGAACATCCAAATTTTTTACAGATGCTTTTTTTATCATCATTAGGAAATATATGAAGAAAAAAATATGTCCGCCCACTTTTACGCCCACTCCCCATACAAGTGAAATATATAAATGGCAATATTTTCATTTGAATTTATGCTATTTCAACCGAATTCGGTACATATATGTTTTGTAGCAATTAAAATCAATGGCTAAAAAATTTACGAATTTCGCCCACAACCACGCCTACTTCCCATATAACAAAATTTTTTAATATGATGTATATCCCTTGTTATCAATGCTACAATCCTTAAACTTCATAGGATTATTAAAAATAATATCATATCCAAATCTTCCATACACACCCCTTCTCTAATACCCCAACTTTCCCCATCAATTTTCTAAATAATTAGAAAATTAACATGTAACCTGGTTTTAAATCAAACACGCTTTTAATCCTAGTAGTAATAAAAAAACATTAAAATGAAACATGTATATATAAAATTAATATTTTATAACAGCAATTCCTTAACATCTTCAGGTAGATCTAATTCCTGCTTTTTTTGAACTTTTCGAAACTTATTTATAAAAGGATCCGAAGAAGCTAAAAGTAAGTGCATCACATCTTCATTTGTTGATATCCTACTACATTTTCTGGCATGATACCTTCGATATTCACGATAATCGCGATTCCTCGCTTCCTGGGCTTCTTCTGATAACATTCCGATAGGTAAAATTGCTGCTGCTATTATTTTTCCTCCATGTATCAAGACTTTATGTACGGTCATTGGCATATAGTACCAGCTATACAACCTAACATATAATTGGGCAGTGTTCGAACAATATTGCTGAAACTTATTCGGACATACATATATCAGCGTTGCTGTTAATAGTTATTAAAATTACTTTGAAACGATGAATAAGATTTTCATCTACACCCATAGCTTCAGCAGTAATTCTGGGATTTTCAAAAAACCTCCTTGATGTATTTCCATCATTGGTTGTAACCATTCCTTGTTTAACCATGTCAACATTTATTCCCAGGCTCAACTTTAATTTGCCTTGAATGATTTTTTTTTGTTTGCTCCCTTATTTCCTTGGTTGCAGAGTTAGTTCTCCAAGCAGCAAAATCTTTATTATAAGCGATGTGCAGTATACACTCCATAAATTTTATGCGAGCATGTAATGGATATACACCGAACTTAAGAGCTTCCTCACTTTCTGGCTTCATTATTAAAATTTCCAAATTATTCATTTCGGAAGGCTTTGCTTTACATATATAGCATACCGCATTTGATGATGTTTGTGTTATTGTGTTAGCCACCTTTCCGTCAATCATTGCCAAAACCAAACTATGACTTACTTCGAAGATTTTTGTCAGAAATTGTGATGATTGTTTTATTTAAATTTTTTATTTCATTTTGAACTCTTCCAACTTCACTTGTTATAACATCAGCTGTTTCTTTCACAAATTCAAACTTCAAAGGTCTACAGAATCTTATAGAGGAAGGTAGTAAATTTTTCCAGCACACATTTAATAGTCTGGAGCCAATTTACGTAACTGAAAATTTAACGCCTCACAACCACAAAATTCTCCAATCCGCCTTGAAAATGAAAAAAGAACAAACAATAAAAACAGCCTACACACATCGCGGTCTGGTATATGTTAAGAAACTTAATTCTGAGGACCCAATCCTTATTGAGTTTTTGGATGAACTCAATCAGTTTTTTGCTTGATGATACATAACACATCTTTACCAATTTTCGTTGTGCCTTTCTGCAGGTTTGCCTTTGCCTTTTTTCATGACTATTGTATCATCGTAACTATTTTTGATTATTGTACTATTAATTTTATTAATTTTATTCTTAATCATATTTTAAATGTAACTGTTTACTTTTATTTTAATATTGATCAAAATGTTAGACTCATAGCTTACATAATTAAATTCTATGGTGTTATATTATTTACATTTCTAATTAGCGTTGCTTGTAGGTTTCCCAATTTATTTTTATTTTTCAGATTATGGTTTTAATGGGAGGCCTTCCAATATATTCTCAAGACGTAACAGCAAACATGATAAAAATTCTAGCCAAACAGAGAAGCGGCTTAAAAATTTGTCATATCAACGCACAAAGTCTAAGAAACAAAATAGACGAGTTTAGATTTATTTTTCAAATTTCTAACGTTAATGTTATATGTGTGTCTGAGACTTGGTTTGATGAATCTATCACAGATGACCTGGTATCGCTGGATGGTTATAATTTATATAGAAATGATAGATCTGACGGCTTTGGCGGTGTGGCAATTTATGTAAAAAAAGGGCTGGGCTGTAAATTGAAAAGTAAAAGTGATGAAAAAATAGACCCTAACAACAAAGTAGAATATCTTTTTCTTGAAGCTTGTAGTTATGGAAGAAAATTTCTTATTGGTTGTGTCTACAGGCCAAGGAATACTATTGATTTCACACATTTTTATAAAATTTTGGAAGATATCACTGCATTATATAGTGACGTTTTAATAGCTGGAGACTTTAACTCTAATCTGCTAACAGAATCATGTTTAACCCTCAATATGCAATCATTTAATCTTGTTTCTGCAAATTCTCTAATGCCAACACATTTTACATCATCAAATAATACTTTGCTCGACCTATTTTTTGTCTCCAATGAAGAAAAAATCTTATTATATGACCAGTTGTCCGCATCGTGTTTTTCTAGGCACGATCTAATTTTTTTAATTTTTGATATTCCACTAGAAACTTTTACAGAGAAAATCCAATTTCGTAACTTGAAACGTATTAACTATTTCACTCTTGAAGAAGAGTTTGTCAAAATTGACTGGGATTGCGTTTATCATATGCTATCTGTTAATGATCAATTGGCTTTCGTGGAACAAAATATAACAACGTTATTTAATACAATAGTGCCATTGCAAACGAAAGAAGTAAATTACCGCCAGAAACCTTGGTTTACATCTGAAATTAAGCACCTCATAGCAGATCGTGACTATGCTTACTCTCGCTGGAAGCGCTATAAAACTTATGATCTGTATAATACTTATCGCAACGCGAGAAAAATTGTAACCAAAACCATAAGAAACGTAAAGTCAAAATACTATGCCAACAAATTTTCACAATCCATTTCTACAAAAAATAAATGGAAAACCATTAAAGAAATTGGAATAGTTAATAGTAAAAACAGTGATGTTAATATAACATTAGATCCAGATGATATAAATAAAAAATTTGTTAATATACCCATGTCTCAAGCAGACCATAGTTATTATATTAACTATCATGCTACAAATCTTCCACAAAGTTTATTCAATTTCGAAAGTGTAAGTCAATTAGATGTATTCAAAAGCTGCCTATCCATAAAATCAAACGCTATAGGCATTGATGGTATTCATCCCGCTTTTTTTAAAATTATTCTCCCGACACTACTACCAATAATTACAAATATATTTAACAAAATTATTATGACAAGCACTTATCCACTAAGATGGAAGCAGGCTAAAATTCTTCCAATTCCAAAATCACCCACTGAGTATCGGCCTATAGCCATATTGCCATATCTGTCAAAAGCATTTGAAAAACTTTTACATTTACAGATAACTAATTACATTGAACATCATAATTTGTTGACCGATAAACAATCTGGATTTCGGGCCAAACATAGTTGCATTACTGCTCTTACCGATGTAGCCGAAGATCTCAGAAAGGAAATTGACGATGGATGTGTTGCAATGTTGGTGTTGTTGGATCATTCAAAGGCTTTTGATACCGTTGACCATACCGTATTGATTCAAAAATTAGAAAAAATGATGAATTTTTCCTCTACATCTACTAAATTAATTGAATCATATCTAAAGGATCGAGAACAGTGTGTTGAAATAAAATCTTTAACCACCTCAACCTTTCTTCCCGTTATCAGGGGTGTACCACAGGGCTCCATTCTTGGGCCTCTCCTCTTTTCCATCTACGCAAATGATCTTCCTGAACAGTTGCTCCACTGCAACATTAGAATGTATGCCGATGACGTCCAATTATACGTAAGTAATAAACAAGGAAACATTGAACAATGTACTGCAAAACTAAATGATGACTTGCAGCGTGTTTCTCTCTGGGCGAATGTGAATGGTTTAAGTTTGAATCCTAAAAAATCCAAATGTATCGTTATACATAAAAGGACAAGGAAAATTATTGAAAGTCCTAGTGTTTGTATTAGCAACCAACAGATTGAAATCGTTAACAAAGCAAAAAATCTTGGTATCACATTTAATAACACTCTGACCTGGTCAGATCACGTCATAGCTGCCTGTGGCAAAACATACGCGATGCTCAGGACTCTTTGGCCTACGCAATACTACACGCCAATAAAAATAAGGTTACTGCTTGCTAAAACTTATTTGATACCTACTTTAACCTACGGATGTGAGATTTTTGCAAGTTGTGATGCAACCAGCAAATCAAAATTGAATGTTACTTACAACAATATTGCAAGATACATTTATGGTCTCAGTAATTACAGAACTAATGGTGTTTACCTCAATATAACTCCATACTCTAAGAGAATATTTGGTGTGTTGTTCGAAGACCTTCTGAAAATAAGAACTCTAATATTTCTTCATAAAATTATAATAACCCGAGAGCCTTGTCATCTTTTTAATCGTTTGAGATTTAGTCAACTCAGAAGAAATAGAAATTTAATTCAATTTAATCATCGGACGTTAATATCCGAATGGCATTTTTTTATAACTGCAATACGTCTTTGGAATATTATTCCTCCTACAATTAAAGAAACCAGCAACGCGTTAGAATTTAAAAAAAAACTATTTAAATTTTATTCATAGATAACTTGTTTTATTATTAAAATAAATTATTGTTTATAAATTAAAAAATTGTAATTTGTAATTTGCATGTAATTGTTATTTTACTTTTATATTACTTTACTTTTGTTAATTCACATTATAACACCATACGAATTCTACTTTTTAAGACAAATGTTTTGTTGTAGAAATTACAAAATTAATTTAATAAATAAATAAAATAAAAAATTATTTGAATCTACCAAGTCCGTCAAAGTTAATGGTACTAAAGATGTCAGAAACATATTTTTATCGCTTGTGTTATCACTTGTAAAATTTTGATGGTATTCACTGTGGCCAGACAATCCATCACATCCCCATTTCGAAACTAAATTCAACTGCCAAGGAACTTCTTCTAGCTCTGTTTTTGATTTTGCCTCCAATATTCTTGTAGCTGTATGATTAAGTAAGTCTTGTAGACTAACTTTGCTCTTATTTTCTTCTATCTGCAAATTTTTTGGATAACACGCTTTTTTTGCTATAAGCACCTGTAATTTTGTTTTTGTTATTACAAAGTACTAATGTACTTCAGCAATACAAAACTCAAAATCACAAAAGTACCTGGTGATATGGTGGAAAAATATCACTTCCAATATTCTTTGCAGCATTTCGCAAAAGTTCGTATTGGTTTTTAGATAAATGAGCATCAAGAATCAGGCTTAGTGCCTCTTCAGGTGAAAACTTAGTAAAAATTTTCTCTTCATGACATATTTTTTTCGCAGCAGATGTTATGAGTTCTGCCGAAACATTGCTACATAGCTCATTAATTTTATTTTTTTTTTTGCACGAGGGCCTAAATCCTCATAGCTTTTTGTTGGACGACCACGAGAGCTACACGGTTCAACTCCATCTTCGGGAAGATCCCCAAACGTATAGAACTTGTCAGCCCAAGCTTTATTTTTTTCAAAAAAAATATTCTATTACGACTAGCGCTTATCCACCGCTGATTAAAGCGCGGCTTAAAAGTTTTTATTAAATAATTTTTAAATACTTTTAAATCATCTTTTTTAATAAAATTATTATTTATTGATACTACATCCACTACTGCATCAACATCATTATTGTAATCAAGCAGAAGATGTACAATTTCACCATTAGATATTTGATTATTATCCATGTTTTATAAATCAATGCAATTATCTCGAAATAAACTTTGCTTATGTTTATAAATTTCTAATGTAAACTGAAAAGAATAATAGAGAAAAAAAACTAACGGCAAATTACTAAATAAAGAGATTTGCAAGTAAATTTGCATTAGTTGTTCTTGTATTTTTTTATTTTGAGAAATTAATAAAATAAAACAAAAAGAATTTGAAGGTGAATTTTAATAACATTATTATTATACATATGTATAAATATCTTTGAATATTTCTCTGAGAAAAAAAAAAACAACAATATTATTGATAAGCGAGATTATTAAATCTCTAATTTCTAATAAAATAGATGTGCTCTTATCATCATTCATTGTTATAACAAGAGGTATGGTTTCTATGGCAACAAGCGAGCAAGCAGCAAACGTAATATAACGAGAGAATGCGTAATAAGCAATAAAAAGTAGCTTGTTTTCTATTTAAACGTTTACTAGACAAAGGCTAGCAAAAACTAGTAGCTGAATTTAACTTTATTGTTTAAATTAGACTTCAAGCTTTCGTTTGGTATAGAGCACCGCGCTCGACCGCGCACAAAAGTTCTAGTCCATCAAAGTTGAAGAAAATAATAATTTTTAGACTCCTAAGATGAAGCAAATTTTTGTAAAAAAAATTTTTTTTCTTTAATTTTTTTTTTTTTTAATTTTCATCTTAAATACATAAATTATGGGAAAATACACAACAACAATACATATTAAAAGTCATTCCAAGACTTTTTAGTTTCTTACTATTTTTTAGGATTTTCTTTCAAATGTTGTGTGTTAGACTTGGCACACTTTGAGGAAACGCCTACAAAAAAGTAATGAAAATATCGCCCTAGCATTTCAGGTACATGATATTCAATATGTTTTTAATGAAATTAATAAATTTCATCATGAGCGGAAAACATGAAATTCAGTATTAATTTCAACTTTTCAACCACTGTGCAACGTGGGAATGTGGGTTGTGTGACACTGTTTTATAGATACTACCATGGGAAATGTTCTTCTGAGATCAGCGAACTCATTCTAAGTGCCCAAGTTTCTCTAGTAAATTGCATAACGCATTACAGAGAAAATTCGCTTATAAGTCGAACTAGCCGTATGTGGGATAATCTCCCTGCACAAGTCTTTCCTGACAGTTACAATATAATAAAATTTAATTAAAATATTAACAAACCCTACTCCCTCTTTCCTCCTTCCCATAACGTATTTTCCTGAGATCGACACAATGCGCTGCATCTGTAGGGGCATCACCTGAGTGTTAGCCAATAATTAGAAAAAAAAAAAACCTACTTTAACAGGCAGAAAAGGAAATCCGACCAATCCCGAAATGAGCTCCAATCGAAGTCAACATCTCATCCCCGAACCAAAATGTACGCCGCACTGTGGACCATATTTTGAGAAGGCGGCCAAAAAAATTTTTTTTTATGCTTACCGAGCTGAAAGTTATATTTATCATTTGAAAGTAAACACCAGTGAACCTCAGTAGTTTGCTAAAATTAAAAACTTATTTGTAAATTTTAACCCATTTTGGCCCGCTACCCGATCCCGTTGGAATTTTTTCATGATTTTTGGAATACTACCTCTTATTGACCTCATTAAGAAAAATTAAAAAAATCTTTGAGTTATCTCAATTGGTTTCCGAGATATGGCGTGGGTAGTTTTCTACCCCTTGGGCCGTTGCAGATACATAATATGCGTAAAACTAATAATAACAATAAAACAAATTTAGTAGAGAGATCATCAAGATTTATTGAAAAATTATTATTATATACAGTGAATTGTAAAAAGATATAATAGAATAGATATTTTATTGATGTTTATAATATTTACCAAAACATTTGGCGTGTAAATTTACGTTACATTTGACGCATATGAAGGGAGTCTTTGACGAACATACTTTGTTTGCATCGTCTGGGTGGCACATCGTTACCACGCTTGCCAGGAAAATGCTTAGTATCATTGATAATAGCCGCATCGCTATGTCTAGAGGCATTGCTAGTACCAGGAACATTATCCAAATCCTGGTCAGTCTTCTCCGATGATAAAAGAGCTCGAGTGATTTGGCATCTGAATTCCAGTTGTGGCATTATATTACTTTTCTCAGTTTTTGCAACCAAGCAATGCAATTTTCATGCATTAACCATCATGTTGGAAAGGGTATTTGTAAAAAGAGGCCACCACTATTTTTTCCCCCGTATGCCAATACGATAATTACCCAAAGCATTATCATGGAGGTCAACACCCCCATACCTATGAGAGAGGGTGAAAAAAAATAGGAACAGATAGTAGGTTCTTCAGATATACGTACATCGATTATTTTCTATCCTTACCTTCATTATACTCCTTTGTCATTCGGGGAACGTTTATGTTTATATGTTTTTTTTTTGCTTGCGGTCAAATAACCGCTTTGCTGTAGCGAGTGGTTCTATTGATGAATGATTTGATAACATCGTAACAGCTGCATTATCTATCCATCTTATTACAACGAGCTCCTTGTCATGATCATACATTGCTGCATATTCGCCTTTTTTCATATTTTCAGTCAGCATGGCTTTTCCAGTTCTATTTACCCGAACAGTTCCTGTCGCAAAGAATGCACGATCACTTAGTAGGCACATGAGATGAAGAGAAGTGAAAAATTTATCGAGGAATATTCTGTGAGACGATGGTGATTAAATATTCTCCAATAGTTTGAGAACAACATCCGCTCCAAGTCTAATGGTTTTGTCGTGTGGAGTTGCTGCTCCTCCATATAGTATGAACTGATACAAATATCCACTTGATGAGCACAAGCAAACTCAAATCGAATAGGTTTGGCACGGATGAACATTTTGCAGGAATGTCTTCCAAAGTAGGGGATCATCTGTTCATCAACTGATAAATTATGGGCCCAAATTCCAAACTGCATAAATCGTTCGTTGCTTGCGTCAAAAAATGGCCTAATCTTTGAATATTTATCAGACGTATCCAAACTGTTGTTATCCGACAAATGGATGAACCTCATGATTGCCTCAAATCTCGATCGAGGTAGCGAATTGCGGACAATCGGGACTTCCAAGTCTGGTTGAAGTGACCAATATAACTTCCATTGCGGAAGGACATGGTAACCACTTAGAAATAAAATACCGATGAATCTCTTCAATTCATATTATTGGAGTCCAAAGCTTGCATTTTGCTGACCAGCGTATTTGTCACTGTGCTCAGTAGCCATTGTACACAAGTCTTCATCTAAGAAAAGGGCAAAGAGCTCAGCAGGTGATTTTCCAACTACAACAAGAGAACGATTTATGGACATAATTTTATTATTAATTCAAATAATATTTTCCTAATTCTTGTATACAATGCCCTCGATTTTTGTAGCTTCAACGTTAGCTGGTTCTTTGGAATATTTAAAGTGACGCTTACGCCAAGAAGCTGGGCAATATTCAGCTTGTGATTTAAATTTTTTTGGAGGTGGTTCGAGGCTTCTTTCAGTTTCTTCTTGATCTTCAGGGTAATTTTCGACGACTTCGTATTCTAATTCGACCGACCCAGCGATATCCATTGCAAGTGGCTCGTTAAATTCGATAATTTCATCGTTAATTTGTTCAGTGTCACTTGTCTCATCTACTTCTGGTGGAATGTATACCACATTAACCTCTGTTGATCTGTGAACATCTGTAGTGACTTCATCTTCTTCGTCCGATGAATTCAAGATTCCCATAATTTCATCCATTTTTAAAAATTTGTGTCGCATAATTTTCTATAAAATGTATACTTACCAAATAATATGTATGGTTACAAAATATTAATTATTATACTTACCAATATTTAACGCAAATCAAACACAATCGAAAAACTTATATCAACGATGCAGTAAACAAACAGAACTGAACCGCACTGACCAAAACCATGTGATATAAAGTAATAGTTGTTATGACATTGGCCCAAGGAGTAGAAAACTACCCATGCAATTTCAACGTAAGAAAGCACCGTTATGTCAATAGTATAAATCTATTTAAATTTGCATAGAACAAACCTTTTGCAGTATTGTACTACAGACAATTTATCAAATTGAAGTGATATCACAATTGTAATATTTAATTCAAAACAGGTCCTTTTGGGGAGTTTATTGTTTTATGAGGGGGTGGTGGGAGCTCGGCTGTTCATAGGGGAGTGGTTGATAGTAAATCACAAAAATCATTCTAAATATTTACAAAGTATCAACCAGTACTTTTTACTGTGTCTAGTTTCGTAGAAATCTCGGTTTTAGTTCAGGGGTAGAAAACTACCCATCTGGGCCAAAATGGGTTAATTTTTAAATGACTGTATTTTTTTTAAGATTAGAAAGTAAAATAAATTTTGTATATTTTTGTAACTTCTAAGCTATTAATGTTAGAAATATGAAACTGAGTCGTTTAGAAATTGAAAAAAAAAATATATAAAAGATCAAAATTTCCCGATAATCTCCTACTTAGTAGAGCATAACTACTGCCATATAAAAGCCATCAAAAAAAAAACTTGCACTCTTCTGTAGCCCCAACCCTACACTCCTATATCCCATTGTATACCTGCCAGTTTCCGCCCGTGTGCACCAGGACAATTTTTCTGACCCAAGGTCAGATATTTTGTGAAAAATTTATGAATACAACAGTTTTCCACTATGCGGTTGGGTATAATGAGTTGGCCCTGATGTTTTTATCTAACAAAAATGAGACGATTTAACGATGCCCGTCTTTCCGTCTGTGTGTTATGAATACAAAAGCGGGTAGTACCGGTGTATTTCTTGCGCGGTTTATTGGTTTTTTATACTGACAGAAAAAGGAAACAGTAGAGTTGACACAAGTTGTTATATACTTATCAAAAAGGGTTGAGACATAATGCGCTTAATTGTTAAATTATATTAATGGGTAAAATCTTTTTTATTTTGTTTTTTTTATTTTTTATTTTATTAACTTGAGTTATATAGTTTAAATGCCAGATGTTGGATTAATGAAGACCTGTCCAACATTCGACGAAAATAGAAAACTACCTCTATTGAATTAGACGAAGAAGCTAAACAACTTCTAGAAGATGAAAATCAAGGCTATTTAGAAGAAATATTTACTACAATTGTTTGATTTAAAGTAGTTTTTCAGTACACTAACAATAAATTATACTATTTTTAATATAGTCAACAATTTTTCTTGATTTATAAATTTATGTATTTCATAAATTTACTATAAAAATTGACGTCGAAATATTTAAAAAGACAACAAAAATTTTTTTAGCAAAACTAAAACATAAAACTTTTTCATTGAAACTTCTCTATATTGAATCAATATTAGGTAACCTTTACGTTCGCTGCTTAATAAATTATTTTTGAACTCGGGCTCTTTGAAAAAAGCCAACCTTTGACCCCTGTGAACATGTGGACTAAAAAGTTTACTGGGGCCAAAGTTTGACATTTTCTGACAAAATTTAACTTAAAAAATTTTAAAAAGTATTAGCTTCACTTTTGTGTCAACTAAAAATGAAAATGTATATTAAACCCTCCATAACTTTTTTTATTATCGGTCGATATTTACGTTTTATAAATTAAAGGCTAAAGTGCCACCTACCAAACAAAAAAAAAACCGCATATCAAAATTTCTATCCAATCAAAAGTTATGGATTTTTGACGGCCTTCTCATGAAATGGTCCACTGTGCGCCGGATGGAAGTACATCGCTAAATCGACAGAAAATTGTTTGAGTAGATCGGTAGCTCTTGACCACAGGTTTATGGTATACTATACAAATAATAAACATCGAACACTAATTGTGTTTTTGACAGATTTTTAAATTGAATCGATTCAAATAAATAGCATTTTTCAAGAAGCCGGTACACTTAGTGTTAAGCCGTCAATTTTCTAAAAATATGTCATTGAACATCTTGCTGCCCCTCAAAGGAGTATATACAAACGCTACATTTTATATCTAAATTAAATTAGAAAATGTTTGCTTTAATAAACAAAATAAATAAAATGGAATGGAAAAAATATAAGAATATGTCCTTAGTAGCTTTATACCAGTATATTTGACCCTTCCTTCTAACATTTAAGCATACAATCAGCTACATACGTTTGAATTTTTTGAATGTATGCCTGTGGGTCTGTTTATAAGTACACATTTACTTGTAGGCTATAGTTAATCTTGTTGTCGAAATGGTTTGTTTAAGATAAGTTTAATTTCTAGGATTCAGGTTTGATGTGTTATAAAAATGTCATCGTTGCTTTAATGGGTTACTATTAAAAAAATGCCTAAAATATCTTTTTAAAGACATTCTTTGTTAAGTTAGTTCTTTAGTATTCACTTGATGATGATGTTGGTGTGTTTTGTCTTCTTACATACCCCAGGGAGAGCACATTATGCTTCACTAGTGATATAAAATGTTTATTGAAATAGATTTTTTTTTTGGTAAAAAATGTTTTTTTCTGATTTAATATACTTCAAAGACATACTTTCTTTAAGAATTTATAATAGATATATTCATGCTATATGAACTTATTTATTTATTCATATATTTATACCCTATACCACTATGTGGTTTGGGTATAATGACTTTGTGCTGCTGTTTGTAACAACCAAAAATATTTGACCTACACCCATCTTTAATTATACCGATCGAATCAGAATCACCATCTGATTCGATTTAACGATGTCCGTCCGTCCGTCCGTCCGTCCGTCCGTCTGTGTGTCCATGTAAAGCTTGTAATCAAACTACAGGTCGCAAATATGAATATATTTTGAAGAAATTTGGTATTTGATCTTTTATCGGCCATGGGATGAACGCTGTTGAAATTGGTGAGAATCGGTCCATGTTCAGACCTAGCCCCCATACAAATGACCCCTATGAAATCAACATATATTGCCATAATCATCCAAATTATCATACAAATTTTAGTCAAATTGGGTTTGTATGTATATATTACATCCATTAATCAGTAGTCGAAAAATAATCCCTATTGGACAAGTCTTAGTCATAGGCCCCATATAGAGCAGCTTCCCGATCTTCACTTAAATCTATCAAAAAAACAAAAATATTGCACTGATTCTTCTCAAATTTTGTTTGTATATATTTTTGCAAAATACAAGAGACTTTACCAAACATGGTCAGGGTCGGTCCATTTTTGGGCCTAGTCCCCATATAGATATAGCATCCGATATGAACTTTTTCATATCTGCAGCCGAAAAAATTAATAAAAATCCCACTCAAATTTGGTTTATGTTTATTTTCTATATCCAGTTAGTTGGGCCTGAGAGATAGGGTCTCTCAACGCATGGTATAGGGTATCGTATAGTCGGTCTAGACCGACTATAATTTTCTTACTTGTTTTCAATTTATTTATTTAATGAATAACTATACAATAATAAATTATTATAAAGTAATAGTGAAAAAAGGAGCACTAGCTACTGTGGCCATCAGATCTTCGCTTATAAAATAACTAGCTGTTTTTACCCGGTCTTGCCCGGGACAAAAGGCCTTTGACTTGAAAAATGGTTCACTATGCTTACCAGGTGCTATGTACTTAGTTCCCAATGAACAAATTCCGCAATAAAATGAACTTTCTCCCCAAAAATTTGTATGGGCTGTAAATTCATTTTTTATTTTAATTCAAATTT
Organism: Cordilura impudica; assembly: GCA_963682025.1. Lineage (NCBI taxonomy): Eukaryota > Metazoa > Arthropoda > Insecta > Diptera > Scathophagidae > Cordilura > Cordilura impudica. Next base: position 107,500,409 of record OY821517.1, read on the forward strand.
TTTTAAATTTTTAATTTAGAAGTTTTTTATAAGATGCTGCAGCAAAAATGCTTTAAAAATAAGCTGCGAAACCGCTTTAAGTTTTTTTTTTTTAGTTTATTTATAAACATCAAATATAAAGGAATCCTTTGCAAATTAAAGGAATCATAACTTTTTAAAATTGAATTACTTCATTCAATAAGTGATCATCATTGAGCAGAGAAGTCAAATTCATAGAAGTTTCAAAAATGAAAAACTTATGCGACGTTTAAAATTGTGCCGCAAGGTTTCTTTAAGCAACTGCTTACAGAATATGTGAGGCCTATTTTGATCAACAGGTAATTATTTTACATTCGTAGATAAAATTTATCATAAGACTTTTCACTGAGCTGTGTTCCGCGAGCGAGTCGCGTCAGCTTCAGCGCGTTTGGCAGCCACACCCGTGCTGCCGCGCAGTTGTTGTCAACTTATTCTAATCGCCAAAATATATTTTTCAGATCATTCTGATATTTTAGATGAGCTGTGTTCCGGGAACGCGTCGCGTCTGCGTCCCCGCGCCGCACCTCACGTTTGCCGGCTACACCCGTGCTGCCGTGCAGTTCTCGTTAACTTATTGTGCTCGCTAAAATATATTTTTAAGATCATTGCGATATTTTAGCTGAGCTGTGTTCCGAGAGCGCGTCGCGTCCGCATCCTTCGCGTCCGCGTCCGTGCGCCGTTTCCTCGCATTTGGCAGCTATTACCCGTGTTGCCCCGCAGTTCTCGTTAACTTACTGTACTCGCTAAAGTATATTTTTAAAATCATTGCGATATTTTAGCTAAGCTGTGTTCCGCGAACGCGTCGCGTCCGCATCCATCGCGTCCGCTTCCTCGCGTTTGGCAGCTACTACCCGTGCTGCCGCGCAATTCTCGTTAACTTATTTTAATCGCCAAAATATATTTTTAAGATTATTGCGATATTTTAGCTGAGCTGTGTTCCGCGAGCGCGTCGCGTCCGCGCGTTTAGCAGCCACACTTGTGCTGCCGCGCAGTTGTTGCCAACTTATTTTAATTGTCAAAATATATTTTTTAGATCATTCCGATATTCTAGTTAAGCTGTATTCCGCATGCGCGTAGCTTCCGCGCACCGAAATGATGCTATTGAAAAGTATACTCATTTTAAATGCGTTTATTATAGGACATATATTGAGAGCAGCATGCAAATTTTCACTAAAATAAATTTTTAACAAAATTCATTAAATAAAAATATGTAAAAATTTTGGAAATAAACTTGGTTAGTAAGCTAAGTTTTTATTTCGTTTTAAAAAAAATTGGGAATTTGTTCATTTCTTTTGGCGACCTTTTTTTCAAATTTGCTGAAATTGTTCACCGTGAAGTTGTTCCCGTGTAAACCAAATTTCAGAGAAATCTGTTGAAAAGTACAAATTGGTATAGGGAAGAAATATACCACACAAAAAAATGAATTTTTTATGAAAAGTGGGCATAAAAGTAGGCGTGGTCGGTAAAAATCATATGGCGACCTTCCTTGAAAGATAAAAATTACTATAACGAACAAATATACCAAAAAACAAAAAATTAATTTTATAAAAATGTGACCTTCGCTGGTGTAGAGAGATAACGTTTTCCAAATTTCAGAGAAAGCCATTGAAAAATAAAAGTTTGTATAACAATCAAACAAAAAAACAAATAAAAGGAAAAAATAAATTTTATATACATAGATGTGGGCGCAAAGTAGGCGTGGCCTGTAAGAAGCATATGGAGACCTTCTCTGGAGAATAGAGATCGTGTGTACCAAATTTCAGACACTTCCCTTCAAAAATAAAGATTTATATAGTGAACAAATATTTCAAAAAACAGAAAATGAATTTTGTACAAAAAGTGGGCATAAAAGTAGGCGTGGAGATCGTGTGTACCAAATTTCAGAGAAATCCGTTGAAAAATAAATATTTGTATAGCGAACAAATATACCAAAAAAAAAAAACAGAAAACGAATTGTATACAAATAGTGGGCGTAAAAGTAGGCGTGGCCAGCAAGAATCATATAGCGACATTTCCTGGAGTACAAAGATCGTGTGTACTTAATTTCAGAGAAATCCGTTGAAAAATAAAAATTTGTATAGCGGTCAAACAAACAAACAAACAGAAAATGAATTTTATATATATAGATTTTATATATGAAGATCCATAAATATTTACAGTCTAATTCATAAAAACAACTTTATTTTGCCTCTAAAGTATACTTTTGTTATTACACGGATTTTGTCTTATAAACCATTATTAGAAAACACTATTCATAAACATGTAATAACAGAAAATTAGGTATTAAACGTTTCATTTGATTTATAGTTTTGTGGTGGCAACACTAGTCGTTTGTAGTTGTCAGTTTGTTGGTAGTGATGAATAAAATAAATAAATCATCTACTCGGTAATTGAATAATATTTTATTTATTTTCTTTTATATTAGAAATTATTTTAATTTTTGTAGAAAAATAACTTTACTTTAATAAAGGAACAAAAGATATTGGTAAACAAATGATAACAATATAAAAAAAATAATAATTTAATAATTTAAATGTAGTCGAATAACGAATATGGCGTAGCAAATTAACAACACTGGTTTGTTTTGAATTAATTTTTATACCCTATACCACTATGTGGTTTGGGTATAATGACTTTGTGCTGCTGTTTGTAACAACCAAAAATATTTGACCTAGACCCATCTTTAATTATACCGATCGAATCAGAATCACTTTCTGAGTTGATTTAACAATGTCCGTCCGTCCGTCCGTCCGTCCGTCCGTCCGTCCGTCCGTCTGTGTGTCCATGTAAAGCTTGTAATCAAACTGCAGGTCACAAATATGAATATTATTTGATGAAATTTGGTATGTCAGCTTTTATCGGCCATGGGATGAACGCTATTGAAATTGGTGAGAATCGGTCCATGTTCAGACCTAGCCCCCATACAAATTACCCATATGAAATCGACATAAATTGCCATAAGATCCAAATTGTCATATAGATCTTACTCAAATTGGGTTTGTATGCGTTCATTACATCCACTAATGAGTAGCCAAAAAATGATCCCTTTAACCCCATATAGAGCTGCTTCCCGATCTTCACTTAAATCTATTTAAAAACAAAAATATTGCACTGATTCTTCTCAAATTTTGTTTGTACATATTTTTGCAAAATACAAGAGACTTTACCAAACATGATCAGGATCGGTCCATTTTTGGACCTAGTCCCTTTATAGATATAGCATCCGATATGAACTTTTTCATATCCGCAGCCAAAAAAATTAATAAAAATCCTACTCAAATTTGGTTTATGCTTATTTTCTATATCGAAGTAGTTGGACCGAAAGATAGGGTCTCTAAACCATGGTATAGGGTATCATATAGTCGGTCTAGACCGACTATAGTTTTCTTACTTGTTTTTAATTTGTTTAATGTAATTTCTTTTAGTTGATTATTATAATTAATTTACATTATATTTTGGTATAGATGTGCAATTGTTTTAAAAGATTAATAAGGTTGATTACATTATCTTTTGTTATATAGAGAAGTATATTAGGTAAAGTGTAGTTGTTGTTAATGCAAATGGATTTGATGTAATTACAATCGTGTATTATGTGATTCATTGAGATGATTGAATTATTACAGAATGTACACTGAGGTGTTGAGATTTTCTTCATGAGATGTTGGTATGTTAGACGTGTATGGCCTAATCTCATACTTATGTGCTTTTGTAACAGTGTGCGTGAAACATCCGCAGTATATATAGGTGGTTTTCCATCTGGGTTGAACTTCTTATAAATGTGAGTGAACGTATTCCACTCATGTTTTTGCTTAGTGAAAAAATAATTTTGGATTGTTGAGTAAGTTCAACATATATTTTGAGTGTTTTCCATTATAAGTGGTAATCGTAGCATATTTTTGACATCTTGTCAGCTGATTCATTGCCTATTATATGGCAATGTCCCGGTATCCACATTATTTTTATTTTTGTCGGGAATCGTATTAGATTGTCTCTTATTTCTCTTCTTGATTTGATAAATTTTGTATTGCTGAAACCCATGATTTAGGGTCAGTATAAATAATATGTTTAGAATGTTGATTTTTTGCCCATTTAATAGCATTCAATATCGCTAAGGCCTCAGCATGAAAAATTGAGTTATTTTGATCAATCAACCCGCATTGAATTGTATGGAAGTGGTCATCTATTATTGATCCTGTATAACAAAACCTCCATCCGTACTTGTATTCTTCTTTTTATACCCTATACCACTATGTGGTTTGGGTATAATGACTTTGTGCTGCTGTTTGTAACAACCAAAAATATTTGATCTAGACCCATCTTTAATTATACCGATCGAATCAGAATCACTTTCTGAGTTGATTTAACAATGTCCGTCCGTCCGTCCGTCTGTGTGTCCATGTAAAGCTTGTAATCAAACTGCAGGTCGCAAATATGAATATATTTTGATGAAATTTGGTATATAAGCTTCTATCGGCCATGGAATGAACGCTATTGAAATTGGTGAGAATCGGTTCATGTTCAGACCTAGCCCCCATACAAATTACCCCTATGAAATCGACATAAATTGCCATAAGATCCAAATTGTCATATAGATCTTACTCAAATTGGGTTTTGTATGCGTTCATTACGTCCATTAATGATCCCTTTGGCCCATATAGAGCTGCTTCCCGATCTTCACTTAAATCTATTAAAAAACAAAAATACTGCACTGATTCTTCTCAGATTTTGTTTGTATATATTTTTGCAAAATCCAAGAGACTTTACCGGACATGATCAGGAGCGGTCCATTTTTGGACCTAGTCCCCATATAGATATAGCATCCGATATGAACTTTTTCATATGTGCAGCCAAAAAAATTAATAAAAATCAGACTGAAATTTGGTTTTAGCTTATTTTCTATGTCCGTGGTATAGGGTATCGTGTAGTCGGTCTAGACCGACTATAGTTTTCTTACTTGTTTTTTTTTATAAAGAGTGAAATGTAAATTTCTTGTGGTGTTGATTGTTCATAGTAAGACATTAATGAGGAATCGATGCTATGTTTTGAAATTAACCAAGGTGGGCGCAAGTTATTAAATTTTTTCTTTAGAATGGGGTTAATGTCAATCAACTTTACTCAATGATTCGCTGTACTGCTGATTTTAATTATACCCTATACCACTATGTGGTTTGTATGTGGTTTGTATGTGCTTATTACATCCATTAATCAGTAGTCCAAAAATGATCCCTATGGGACAACTCTTAGTCATAGGCCCCATACAGAGCTGCTTCCCGATCTTCACTTAAATCTATCAAAAAACAAAAATATTACACTGATTCTTCTCAAATTTTGTTTGTATATATTTTTGCAAAATACAAGAGACTTTACCAAACATGGTCAGGATCGGTCCATTTCTGGGCCTAGTCCCCATATACATAAAGCATCCGATATGAACTTTTTCATATCTGCAGACAAAAAAATTTATAAACCTCCCTCCCAAATTTGGTTTATGCTTATTTTCTATGTCCAGTTAGTTGGGCCTATGAGGTAGGGTCTCTAAACGCATGGTATAGGGTATCATATAGTCGGTCTAGACCGACTATAATTTTCTTACTTGTTTTTTGTTGTGTTTTGTTTTTGTACTATATACGAGAATTTGACTTTCAGTTGGCTTTCAATGAGCTGTTTGAATGTTAAAAGTCCAGTTTCAGTTAGAATATTACGAATGGGTGTTGACTTAAAAGCACCAATCGCAAATCTTGCAGTTAAGTGGTATGTTGATTGAATTTTTCTTAATTCTGTATATAGTGGATATAGTGGAAGACCGTATTCAAATAAGATGGCTTAAGGATTTGTGTTTTTCCGAGCCTAAAGCTGAATTGATAAAAGAATATACGAGCATTTCTCTTATATTTTTCCTTTGAAATAACTTTTGCATAACTATTCTTGTTTCCATTTAACTGACTAACAGCTCATGATAACGTACATGATGTTTCATTGAAATAGGCCATAAAATCTAAATATTGCGCACGAAAAATCTGTAACACACATTTCACTTGTTAAAGTTTATTTAAATAAAATATGATTGTAAAATTCACAAGCAGAATTTGAGGATGGTTTCCAAACATGTGGAACCCAAATTCAGGCTATACGGCTACCGAGAAATAGTAAAATATAAAACATAATAATCTAACCTATAAAAAAAAAAGTTTTTAGTAAAACTCTTTCCTTCCTCATGCATATGAGTTCTGAATCTCTCCGCGACTGTGTGTGACTTTGCGTGACTATTTTAAAATAAATCTGTGGTCACAGCAAGTCCATGGACCAAGTTTCAGATTAATTGGATGAGGAGAAATGGGGTTTAAATCACTCCGTGACTGTGCGTGACTAAGCGTGACTGTGCGTGACTATGTCAAAGTTAATATTTTTATACAGCAAGTCTATCGACCAAGTTTTAGATCGATCGGATAAGGAGAAATTGGTTTTAAATCACTCCGAGACTGTGCGTGACTGTGCATGACTATGTCCAAGTTAATCTTTTTTCACAGCAAGTGTATGGCCCAACTTTCATATCGATCGGATGAGGTAAATGACATTTAGATCACTCGGTGACTGTACGTGACTATGCGTTACTGTGCGTGACTACCCCAAAATTAATATGTAGTCACAAAAGGACTATTGGCTAAGTTTCAGATCAATTGGATAATGGAGAATGGGGTTGACCCACAACAGACAGGCAGAGAGTATGAGTTAAAAGAAAGAGTTTAAAAATTACTTTTCTTTTAACTTTTTCCATTATGGCGATACAAAATACATGTAAACGCAAAATAGACTCAATACGATTTTATACAAAAACAAGTAAAAAAATTATAATCGGTCTAGACCGACTATACGATACCCTATACCATGCGTTTAGAAATTCTATCTCTTAGGCCCAATTAACTGGACATAGAAAATAAGCAAAAACCAAATTTGAGTGGGATTTTTATTAATTTTTTTTGGCTGCAGATATGAAAAAGTTCATATCGGATGATATATCTATATGGGGACTAGGTCCAAAAATGGACCGATCCTGATCATGTTTGGTAAAGTTTCTTTTATTTTGCAAAAATATATACAAACAAAATTTGAGAAGAATCAGTGCAATATTTTTGTCTTTTAATAGATTTAAGTGAAGATCGGGAAGCAGCTCAATATGGGGCCAAAGGTATTATTTTTGGACTACTCATTAATGGATGTAATGAATGCGTACAAACCCAATTTGAGTAAGATCTATATGACAATTTGGATCTTATGGCAATTTATGTCGATTTCATATGGGTATTTTGTATGGGGGCTAGGTCTGAACATGGACCGATTCTCACCAATTTCAATAGAGTTCATCCCATGGCCGATAAAAGCTTACACACCAAATTTCATCAAAATATATTCATATTTGCGACCTGCAGTTTGATTACAAGGTTTAAATGGACACACAGACGGACGGACGGACGGACGGACGGACGGACGGACATTGTTAAATCAACTCAGAAAGTGATTCTGATTCGATCGGTATAATTAAAGATGGGTCTAGGTCAAATATTTTTGGTTGTTACAAACAGCAGCACAAAGTCATTATACCCAAACCACATAGTGGTATAGGGTATAAAAAAGACATCCTTATGATTCAGAAGTCAAACAATGGTTAAAAATCAAATACAATGACGCGGTTAAAAAAAGTAGATTTAACAACAAAACGACAGGAAAAGTCATACAAAATCTTATGCCGTTTTCTTTTCTGACAAAAGATGTCGCCCTTTTTTGCCCTTTTTTGGAAAAGTGTATTTTTTATATATTCTGAATTAAGAGCAACCTTATTTTATACATCAGTCGAAAGATCTCAAAGTGCTGTGTTCACAAATGCAAAAAAAAATTGATTATTATCCTCTTGGAAGTCATAGTGTGAAAATATTCAAAAAAGGGGAACAATAGGGAAATATTCTCACACTGTGACCTGAAAGAAGTCAATGGCTGGAATTTTTTGTGATTTAAGAGGGCTCGACTTTGAGACCTTTCGATTGATGTATAAGGTAAGGTTGCTCTTAATTCAGAATATATAAAAAATTACACTTTTCGAAAAAAGGGCAACATTTTTTGTTAGAAAAGAAAACGGCATTAAATAACTATAAAGCACTCTGTATGTCAACATTCATTCAAGTCGGACACCAGTTGAATACAGTGGGCCCTCTCAAACGCTTACGTAAATGATAAAATGTGTTTCCATATATTGTCATTATTCAATAAATTTTTTATTTTAAAATGAATTATGAAGGAAAACTACATGATAAAGTTATTAACATTTTGAATAATGGAGTTGTTTACTCGAATAATAGTTTGCCCGATTTTCAAAAATTAATAATTATTAAATATTAAAAAGGGCTGTTAAAAAGCTAACAAAAATTTTGGCACTTTTTAAGAAAAAATTGGATTATTTTGGGAAAATATTAAGCTCCAAAACTAAATTGTCTCTATCACGAAAAATGATAAAGGAGACAGAACTCAAATTATTGAAGTATAGGCAGAACTCAAATTGTTTACGCGTCGAAACTCCAAGAAGATTATCGAGCTACTTGCCAAAAAACTACAGAATTATGGAGTGAATTTGATAAAAAAAAAAATCGAAGCTCCCGAAAAATATTAGTTTGGGTGCCAATTTGTAGTTGTGGGAAAAGAAGGAATTTGTTTGTGATAACCGATACGATTTATACTGATTTGTATGAACTTTTTCATATCTCCACATCACAAAATAATACAATAGCACAAAAATTTATTTATGTTTATTTTCTATATCCAGCTATTGGATCAAAAACGCTCTCTCTCTCTCTCTCTCTCTCTCGATATTGTATAGTCTATGGTAGACGGTATATACCGACTACAATTGACTTACTTGTTGTACCCTATACCACCATGTGGTTGAGGCATAACGACTTTGTGCTGATATTTGAACAACTTTCTGAGTGGATTAAGCGATGTCCGTCCGTCCGTCCGTCTGGACGCCTGTATGTGTGCCCAGGTAAATATTCTAATCAAATTACAGGTCGCAGATATGTATATATATTGATCGAATTTGGTATATAAGCTTTTATACACCATAGGATGAACGCTATTGAAATTGGTGAAATCCGTTCCTTGTTCAGACGTAGTCCCCATAAAAATGACCACTGTGAAAATGACATGAATTGCCACAAAATCCAAATTCTCTTATAGATCTCAGTCAAATTGGTCAAATTATATATAAATCAGTAGTCTAAAAATAATCCCAATACAACAATTCTTAGTCGTAGGCCCCATATAGAGCTGCTTCCCGATCTTCACTTAAATCTATCAAAAAACAAAAATGTTGCACAGCTTTTTCTCAAATTTGACATTTATATGTTTTTGCAAAAAATAAATGACCTTACCAAATATGGTCAGAATCGGTACATTTTTCGAACTAGTCCCCATATAATTATAGCATATGCTATGAGTCGATTTAGCGATGTCCGTCCGTCTGTCTGTCTGGCCGTCTATCTATGTGTCGCAAATAAGAATATATTTTGATAAAATTTGGTATATAAACTTCTGTCGGCCATAGCATGAACTGTATTTAAATCAGTGGTGGCCATCGAGAGAATTGAGTGAGTAATAGTGTTTATGAGCATGTGTTAGTTGTACTACACTGATCGAAATCTATGGACGTAACACAATGCCGATATTAAATTAGTTTTTGTAGATTTTGTGTGAATGTTTATATGAATGACTAAAAGGGAAAATAGTTGAGCTCACGAAGAATATGGTAAAATTTTAAATATATTTTGTTGTTTTAAAATTTCAAATCTTACATTCTGAAAATGTAAACCAAAATGTGAAGAACATTTAATCTTTTCCATTCATAAGTTAAATCAAATAAGTAATCAATTTCCTTAAAAAACAAAAAAAAAAAAAAAAATTAGCAAAACTTAAAAAGATAAGAAATTTCAAAGGTTATTAAGTGGTATGTTACCAAAAACTAAAAAACTTACCATCCTGCAGTACCTGGATATTTTTTTAAAATTAAAAAATAATTAATTTCTTTAAAAAACAAAAAAAAAATATCAAAAGTTAAAAAGATAAGAAATTTCAAAGGTTATTACGTGGTATGTTACCAAAAACTAAAAACCTTACGAGCCTGCAGTAACTGGAAATTTTTTTAAAATTAAAAAAAAAAAATCATAAAAGACAGCTATATTGTTGTCGAATGGAGGCGACTTATGTAATTTATAGAAAATGTTTAATTTATAGTAGATTCAACTGCTTTGCGTAATTTAGTTTATCAAGTCTTCGAAATTTTCGCAACATTTTAGGTTTCTTTTAATTAAAATTATTTGGTGAGAATGTAAACAAAATAAATATCGACACAATTTAGTTGACATTCGTATTTGAATTGTGAAATTCGACCAATTTTTCAATGTCAATTTCTTTATCATAACATTTAATTTTCAATAACGTTTCGAAATGACTGTCAGTTAATTTTTTTCGGCTTTTGCTTTTGATTTGAGACATTACTGAAAATGTTGACTCACAAATATAAGTCGTGGAAAACATTGAAAATAAATGAAATATTAGGTTTCTAAAGGTTGCCCTTTTTTTGCCAAGGCCAAAGCAATGATGTACATTGCCTTCATTTTTCAGCATTCAGAGGTATTACCGTTTAAAATGTAATTATATTTTATTTTAAAATTTTCTTTTAGTTTTAATAGTAATTTTCTTCTTTCGTTTTCGACAATTAAAGAAGTTCAGGGTGACAGATTCCATAATGACGCTTAAGGTTAAATGCCTTTTTTTATTTTTAATATATTGTTACACACCAGGCACTCCGCTTCATTTAGGGCGTTTAAACAAAAGAAGAAACTACTTTCCCATTTTTCATCCCACATTATAGCTTTCTTCTTAATAAAAATGTAATTATAAAATAAAAGCTTTAATAAAACAAAAAAATTGTGTGTCGCTGTAAATATTCTCTGTGTACCTATTAAATAAATGTATATATGAATTTCAAAACGCAATGCGACATAGACCTGCTTTGTTCCAAAACTTTCATAAGACTGAATAAAATTGTTGTTTACTTTTACTCTTTGGTGAGTATTTTTGTTTTCATTCGGCTGTATACATATAAGAAGCCGAACACCAATGTGCTTGGCTAGGCCTCCACTGATTTAAATTGGTGAAAATTGGTACATGTTCAGACCTAGTCCCCATTCAAATGACCCCTATTAGATCGACTTAAATTATCATATAATAGAAAATTCTCTTATAGATCTCGGTCAAATTGGGTTTGTGTATATTCATCACTCCCATTAACCATTAAAGTTGCTTCCCGATCTTCACTTAAATCTATCAAAAACCAAAAAAGTTGCATAAATTTTTCTCAAATTTCGCATTTATAAATTTTTGCAAAAAATAAATGACCTTAAAAATATGGTCAGAATCGGTCCATTTTTCGACGTCCCCATATAAGTATAGCATATGCTATGAGCCTTTTCATATTGTAACCAAAAACCTAACAACAATGCCACTCAAATTTGGTTTATGCTTATTTTCTATATCGAATTAGTTGGACCGAAGAGATAGGTTCTCTAAACCCTGGTATAGGATATCGTATAGTCAATCTAGACCGACTATAATTTCTAAGTTGTTTCTATTTGTTTTTGATTGTTTTTGAGCGATGTTTTCTTCATTATTTTATTTTGAAAATAATGACAAAAAATTTTAAATCAATTTCACATATTTTCAACAAAATGTTTTAAGATTTAAAAATTTTTCGTACCATTTATTATCTTATCTTATCTAAATAAATTTTATTTTTATCCATGTAATATTTTTTGTAATGTTCTTAAATTAGTTTTTTTTTTACAAAAGAGTATATAAATATGACTTTATATTACTTACATTTATCTGCAATTAGATTTGAACATGTTCAATATTGCTTGTGAAGTATTTGGAATATAATTATTTATGTATCTTAATAAGAATTATTTTTAGGTTATACAACCCAGCAGTATTTATTTTTATCAAACTTTCGAAGTAATAATGTATTTTTCTTTGGCATATGTTCATCTTTGTATTGCTACAGTGACAGTTTTTGGTCTATTTAACTTACTCTCTCAACTAGAGAATTACAAAGCAGCTCTAATTCTGCAAAAATGATGAATCATTATTCTGATTACTTGGTATTTCTGTAGATTTAATATTTTCTTAAATGTTAAAAGTGAGAAGCTGAATTTAAAAATATACTGGTTTAAAAATGTAATAATTTTAAATAAAACAGAAAATGTTGTGTTTTGTTTATGAAAAGATTTCTCTGAACAATGGTATCAAAAACAGAAACAAAGGTTTTATTTTAAGAAGAATTTCTGGTTTACTTTAATATATAAACATAAATATTAAGCATTTAATTGACAAATTAAATTTATTAGGAAAGGATGAAAAATGAACTTGGTCAAAGACAACGAATTCTGTACTAGTTTTTGTAATACATTGCATATTACTGTAGATTAGGGATATAACCATTTAAATTTTGTGAAAATTTCAAAAATGGTATCGCATAGTCAAATGAAGAAAAAAAAACCTTATGAAGAGCATTAGCACTTTATTTAATGGTTTTTCAAAAAGTGCACACATCAGATGCTAATAAATTTTTGATTAAAATCTTTTGATTAGATTTAACGTAGTTTTTTCATATGTTGTAACTAATACTATATACAGCTTTTACTTCCTCTTAATCGCAGAAGATACAACACTGTGAAACATGCAATCATTATTTTGGAATATAAAATATTCATACATTTATACTGAAATACTCAACACTCTTTACTTTATTTTAGTAATTTAGGTAATAATTACATAACTTTGACCAACCTAGTTGCGACAAAGAAACAGTTGACATAAGTCTTATTTATTTTGTTTTAAATATCCCATCCTTCCAACAATCTTTGGCCGGTTTTCAGAAAGCTAATTTTTGCTATCAGTTATTCCGAGTTGGAATAACTTGTTGCGCAAATCTTTGGGAATATCTGATTTACAACTCATTTCACTAAACTTTCATAAAATTGTAATATATATAGTAAATAAATAGAAAATGAGTAAAATATATTTATTACAACAAAAAAAATATAATAAGTAAATAACTTTTTTTTATTCATTCAATTATATATTGGATTCTCAGTTAGTGAACTAAAAAGAATTATTAAAATCTTGAAATTAATAATTAAATATTAAATCCTGCCAGAACCGGAAAAAAACAATTTCTCTACATAAACTCGAATTAAAACAAGTACAAAAATTTTAGTTGTCTAGGCCGATCTATTGCATTCGTTTAGAGAATTGGCTTTAGAGCCAATTAATTACATATAGAAAATAAGCATAAACTAAATCTGAAAAGGTTCATATCGGACGCTATATGTATATGGGAACTAGGTCGAAAAATGGACCGATCTCGACCATATTGGGTAAAATGACTTATTTTTTTGCAAAAATATATAAAAACCAAATTTGTGCAAAATCTGCCCAGTCGCTTTCGGCTCTACGCACAGTTGGACGAATAACAACTGTTCCGTTCAATTAAATGATTGCTTGAATTTGCCCATCGATACCTCTTTTGGGATTTTTCATTTCGGCTCAAATTTTTCTGTAATTTGTCTCCAAAAATTGTTTTTTAGGAAAAAAAACAAAAAAGATTTTCGGTGCAAATGTGACCCTACGGAACCTAAGAAATTTTTTTTTCAAAAATTTTCAGCAGAGAATCTTCGTTGCAAGTTGTTGTGATGCTCTCAGCTGGATAACGTGAGTCGGATGCATGCATATACACTTCAACAACGTGTGATGACCGAAGTCTGTGCCATTGTTTCGGCCCACACAATCCATTAGTATTATTTGAATTATTTTATTTTTATTATTTTGATTGAATGGTACTTTATATTTTATGTTTAATTGCACAAAAAAAATGAATTACCGAATAGGCTGGTAAATTCCTTTTTGGGATCACCCTGTGATCCCGTACGTGGTGATCAGCTGTCACCAGCCGTCAGGCACAAGTATAAAAAGGCGGTCATGAGGACAATCGGGACAGTCGTGCAGTAGCCGTGGCAGCAGTAACAAGGTAAGCAAACTAATAACCCTTTCGCTAAACGAAGTGTGCCGTCCTAGGTCACTTCATTATCCTTAGTAGGTCGTGCAAGTCCTGTGAATCCTTCGAGTCCTTCGAGTCCTGCGAGTCCTGTGAATCCTTCGAGTCCTGCGAGTCCTGTGAGTCCTTCGAGTCCTGCGAGTCCTGTGAGTCCTTCAAGTCCTGCGAGTCCTGTGAGTCCTTCGAGTCCTGCGAGTCCTGTGAGTCCTTCGAGTCCTGCGAGTCCTTCGAGTCCTGCGAGTCCTTCGAGTCCTGTGAATCCTTCGAGTCCTGTGAATCCTTCGAGTCCTGCGAATACTTTGAGTCCTGCGAATCCTTCGAGTCCTTCGAGTCCTGCGAGTTCTGTGAATCCTTCGAGTCCTGCGAGTTCTGTGAATCCTTCGAGTCCTGTGAGTCCTTCTAGTCCTGCGAATCCTTCGAGTCCTGCGAATCCTTCGAGTCCTGCGAGTCCTGCGAATACTTCGAGTCCTGTGAATCCTTCGAGTCCTGCGAATACTTCGAGTCCTTCGAGTCCTGCGAGTCCTGCGAACCCTTCGAGTCCTGCGAGTCCTTCGAGTCCTGCGAATCCTTCGAGTCATGCGAATCCTTCGAGTCCTGCGAGTCCCGCGAATACTTCGAGTTCTGCGAGTCCTGCGAATCCTTCGAGTCCTGCGAATCCTTCAAGTCCTGCGAGTCCTGCGAGTCTTACGAATTCTTCGAGTCCGGAGAAGCCCAACGAGTCCTACGGAGAGTGTGCCGATACAGGTAACTCTCACCGTGTAATTACCTTGCACAGCCAAGAGGTTAGGTAAGTAACTAATCATTCGTTCCACAGGTGGAGTGTGCCGATTTAGGTCACTCTTGAATCCGCACCCGACGAGTCCTGCAGAGAGTGTGCCGACTTAGGTCGCTCTCACTACAGCCATCATCCTGCGAGGTCCAGAGGACAGGTAAGGGACTAATCCTTTTTCATAGGTGGAGTGTGCCGACTTAGGTCACTCTTGAATCAACAATCAACGAATCCTACAAGCCCAACGAACCCTGCGGAGAGTGTGCCAACTCAGGTCACTCTTGAATCAACACCCAACGAGGCAGATACCGGAGAAGCCCAACGAGTCCTGTGGAGAGTGTGCCGACATAGGTCACTTCTCATCGCATAATTACCTTGCACAGCCCAGAGGTTAGGTAAGTAACTAATCATTCGTTCAACAGGTGGAGTGTGCCGACTTAGGTCACTCTTGAGTCAGCACCCGACGAGTCCTGCGGAGAGTGTGCTGACTGAGGTCGCTTTCACTACACCCATCATCCTGCGAGGCCCAGAGGACAGGTGGAGTGTGCCGACTTAGGTCACTCTTGAATCAACAATCAACGAATCCTGCAAGCACAACGAGCCCTGCGGAGAGTGTGCCGACTTAGGTCACTCTTGAATCAACACCCAACGAATCCTGCAAGCCCAACGAGTCCTGCGGAGAGTGTACCGACTTAGGTCACTCTTGAATCAACACCCAACGAATCCTGCAAGCCCAACGAGTCCTGCGGAGAGTGTGCCGACTTAGGTCACTCTTACTCCGGTCCGACGCGCCCGCCGGAGAGTTAACCACCCTCGAACAATCCGACACCAGAGATACCGAGTCTCCACAGTCTGGCGAAGACTGTCGTCCGAGGTCCCGGACCGATCTCACGGAACCACCCCGGCATATTTAAGTGTATTTTGTAGTTTTAAGATCTCAATAAACAAATAACTGTACCTTAAAACCGTACCCAACGTTTTTTCACTCTCTGTCTCAGTAGAAAAGAAATTTCTGCAACGACCCCGGCCACCGCGAGCTATACCCTAGCAACCGGAGGAAAACTCGTCGTTACAAACGTCATATTGTATAGGTGGAATATAAAAGTAAATACAGAAAAGTGAATCCGCGTTACTTTTACCCTTAGAAGAGAAACATGCCCTCACATCTTAATAAATGATCAGCAAATATTACAAAATTCTGATGTGAAATATCCTTAACCTCCAACTTACTTGTAACGAACATATAGAACCAAAATTACCATAAATAAAATTAGACTTGGTTAAAATTACTTGGCTAATAGGCAGAAATTCTAAGTCAAATCTTTTATTAGCTACTGATATATAATTCAATCGTTAAACCCGTTTATTGCTATGGTATACAATTATGGGGACCAGCCTCTGCAACTTCTATAGAAAGACTACAGGGATGGCAAAATAATATCCTAAAGATGATTACACGAAACCCTTGCTATGTGAGAAACTCACAGCTGCATAGAGACCTAAACGTGTCCTTAGTCAAAATCAAAATTGTTAAAAACTGGTCTAGTTATTTGTATAATCCGGAGTCTCAACGAAATCTTATAGCACGCGGCCTTCTCAACAATTGCATCCACCAAGCACTAAGGGGAATAGATACTGCATACCTCATAATGGGGCAAATGAATTTATCTATAATATTAATAGGCAAGGCGATTTCTTGTGGCCGATGTAAATTTCACAGTTTTGCCCCGATTTTGCCAAAAAATTTATCGTTTCAGAGGTAAATCTTTTTGCTGTTTTCTAGATTTACACTATAGTGTTTAAAGCAGCATGGATCATTTGTTAACGTACACCGGCGTCTAAATTAAACGCGTGTGTAATCTTTGACAGTTCAGTCATCAATTCTTTTATTTTCGACTTTTGCCCTGCTTATAAATAACTTATGAGAATTTCTAGAAGTTCTAGTTCTATTATAAGAGAGAACTTCCTAAAGTTCTCTTAATAATTTACTACTAATAATTTATTACTAAGAGAGATGTTCTAACATACTCTCGATAATTTTAATGTTATTATGCATTCATTCAAAACTGTGCATAAGGTTGTGGCTTAATTCTAAAAGAATACCCGCTCACCTGTTCAATTTCTAGTGGCGTTCAACTTCACTCTCAGTTTCGTTTTTGCTCAACTTAGAATATGAGAGTGACCGAATTCCAAATAGTATATTGACCAGATAAGACAAGATTGTGTGGCTCGTGGCTCGTGTTCACTAACATTTGGTCTACATTTGTGTGGTACGTCATGTATACACTACAACAGATTTTCATCGTCTGGAACATTTTTTTATAGTTATGATCGTTTAAAGTTTCTACTAACCCATACATAAAATTACACAATGTTATGTGTGTCTTTACTAAATTTGTTTATTTGTTTTTGTTAATGCGTTGAGTTTGTTTTCTTCATTTGAAATGAGTTGAATTGTGAAGCATACCTTTAGGGTATTTATTAAATTAAAAAAATAAAATTTCCCAGAATTTGCATTCGAATTTCGAGCGCTGGAATCTGCTAGTAAACATTAATACCCTATGCCGCTATGTGGTGAAGTTTGTTCTGATATTTGCAACTACCAAAAATATTTGACCTAAACCCAAGTTTTATGTTACCGATCGATTCAGAATCACTTTCCGTTTGTGTGTCCACGTAAACGTTGTAATCAGCGCAATTCAATTTATTGAAAATCGGTGCATGTTCAGACATAGTCTGCATACAGTCTGCATACTTAAATTTCCTTATCATATAATTCTTCGTCGAATTTGGTTTGTTTGTGTTTGTTACACCAATTAATACGTGGTCCAAAAACAAACCTTGTAGGAAATATTTTAGTCAAAGCCCCCACATAAAGCTGCTTCCTGATCTTCAGTAAAATCTACACACAGAAAAATATTGGTTAGAATTCGGTTGCAACAAGAAAAATTTGTTGAAGTAATAACAAATTCTATCGTTATTCTTTAATATTTAAAAATTAACTAGATATTCTCTTAAAACAATCATCTATACACAATTAATTTAAAATTAAGATATCTACAACAATAAAATTAGTTTCGTTTCCACTACAGTGGAAATGTCCAGAAATTATAATGATTTGAAAACCGAACAAATCTGAAAGTGTATTTTCACACACAGAAAACGGATTCGTTGTGGCAATCGAATTTGTTGCCAACCGAATTTTGGTAGTCCTATGTACTATCACATTTTACTGTTATGATTACCGAATTATTTGTTACATACTTCCTCACGATCTTAAAGGCAATCGATTTTATAAATGAATTCGATTGTGTGAATTGTGACATTGTAGTTGATACAATGGAATTTAGATTTAAGCAATAAATACGGAATAAAGTTTCAGTTATGTTTACTTCAAATATCTGTTGCCACCATTGATATAATTAAAAAAAAATCTTGCATGTTAATAGATAAAATGGTATGCCTAACCAAAGTGTTATATATATTGGTTGTATCTGCCATTTATCGGGATTGTATATATATCTAATTATATAAAAAAAAAAACAATATTAAAGCTTTTATTTATAGTGTATTTATTTTTGATAAATTAATTATACCGTTTACAAATATTTACAATATAAAACTTATGATACAGAAATGCTTACAATTAATAGGCCCACATTACATATTCTTCACCAATGGGTGAAAGAGAAATGTGTGATACATACTTAGCTTTAAAATTTTTTGATTTTACAATGTTAAGTGTATTTGTTAAGCTGTTTACTCTATACGCAAAATAATATTTATCGAAGTGCCAGCATTCTAATATTTTTACACATAAATAAAACGCATCATCATCAATAATAATATGCTCGATTAAGCCAAACAACGGTTCAACATTTTGACAAATATGTACACAAACTACCATAGATTTTTTAAAAAGTAAATTCTAAAAATTAGGCCAGCTTATTTCCTTTGCGTTGAAGCAATGCATCTCAGATGCAGTCAATTTAAATTTATTTTTGTTTGGCCCAAAATCAAACTGATCGATTCTTTTATTTAGTAATTCTAACATGAATAATTTTTTCTCAATTACGAACATTTCTAAAATTGTTATTAAATCATAATGCCACATCCCATCTAAGATATTATTCATGATATCAACACATTTATTTTCAAACACGTGAAAATTTTGAAGATGATTAAAAATTTAATTTTCTTTTAATCCTGATCTGATTGGATTTTCGAGCAAATCAGTATCGTAATTTTCTTTGCTTCTTAGCTTTTGTGTATCATCAACACATAAAACTTTTGATTCTTGTGGGCTACATTTACAAAATCGACAAAAAAATTAAGAATTAAAAGATTCAAAAATCCGAGAATAGAAATTATTCCTAAATTGTCTCCTCCAACTATACATAAAATTAACTTTATAGATTGACCATTTACAGAAATTCCATGTATTTGTAAAATGTTGTTTTTAAAAATTTTTTGAATGTATTTCTATTTCCAAATTTTTTTCGGTCATCCGTAAAAAAGCATTCCTAAAAAGTATTGATTATTTGGAATTTAAATGTTCTGAAAGAATTAAAAATTTTATATATATGCCTCTAATTTTTTGTTGCCTACTATGGGAACCTTATGCATTCACAATTTCAAAATCATCGATGTAGATCATTATGGATATTAATATTTCGTCTTTATCACCACTGGGGTTGATATTTTCAATTTTTTGTTTCCAAAATGGGCTTTGAATAATATTGCAAAACGAAGAAGCTGAATTTATTCATTATGCAAAAAAAAATTCATTTATTTTTTAGCAATTCGATCATATCAAATTTTCTTAAAACATTTTGCAGGTGTAGGTAATTTAAAAGCAAATATTCAGACTTAATTTCTAATGGGGTAAGAAAAGGTATTAAAATAGTTATTAGTTCCTAATTTTCTTCCATATTCCATATTTAAAATATTATTTATATGAATTGCATAATATAAAAACAGTTCATTTAATGTTTTAAATGCAGTTGAACGTCCTCACTCTCTTCACTCAAAATTTCTAAAATTATTTTTAAAAGTTCCTTGTTTACTATATTGTCAGAACTTCAAATGGAGTTGGTATGTGGCAGAAAATCATTAAATGACATATTAGTACTATCCTTGTTTTCATTAAATCGATTTTGAGTATTAGTGTGAATAAAATGATAATTTTTAACATGTTTGAGGTATGTGTACATATATATATATGAAAATATTCGGGTACAGCTATTATTGTTACATTTGAATCTAACTTTACTTCGCTGAGTAGTTCTAAAGTGTATTGGGTAAAAATTATAAGAATCAAAATATCTGTTACAGCAAATACAATTCATTGTTGAAATAAGTAATGTAATTATTTGTCATTAAATTTACGATAATAATTTGTTGGTTTAAAATAGGCAATAAAGTTAATTAAACAACTATTTAATAAGCTAATTAAATGAAAATTAAATATAAAGAATTAAAAAGTACTAAATATTTAGTTTATAAAAAATAGTAATAATACCTGTATTATTTAAATCTGATTGGGTGCAAATTTTAAAAATGTACCTTTGTACAAAATGATGTACTAAAAATTTTTTCTGAATCTACAAATTTTTCCTGAATCTCAATTTTCGAAGCTTTGAGAGATTTTGTCTTCTGGCTTTTCAAAATTGTAGATGGGAACAAATAAGGAAGTAAAAGAAAAGCAACTGACTTTTTTGAAGCTAAATTGTAAGAAAATATGAATTAAAATCTTTAGTTCAAATTTAGTTCATAAAATAAAGATATGATGATGCAGAACGTGTTTAAATTCAGAATACCCCACCTTTTAGTATAGAATACGTGAAGATTCATAATCACTATCTAAGTCGATTTAGTTATGTCGTCCGTCTGCCCGGATTGTGAGTATTAATATATTAAGCAGTAATTTGATATATGCATAAGCTTTTATCGGCCATAAGACGAACCATATTTGTTCATGGGTTCATGAGGGGTCTATTGGTATGTAGTTTCTTTCCCAAATGTTATTTTATAGTTTGCATACAAATGCTTATTGTAGGACAGGATAAATGTTCAGCATTGGTCACATATGAATTTGTTCGTGGGCTTATGTAATGTCCAACATTATATTTTTCATTTTCCAAAACATCGGGAGAGCTTAGAAAAATTTATTTTAAATGCACAACTCTATCGTACACTCGCGCTTCCGTAGTTTGGTATTATATTTCTTTATGTTGTTTTTAATTTATGCAAAACTGCTTTGAATCGCTACAGATGTTTCTTTTCATAATTTTTGATATTAATATAATTTTTTTATCAATTAAAAAAGATATGTCTAAATCTAAATCACGTTCCACATAAAATTTTATGGATAACTCTTAATGAATAACTTCACATACATTTATTTTTAACTTACCGTTGGTGTCAATCCGTAGTACAAATCTTGATGTCCACTTTTTTAACACAATGTTTTTAAATTAATAATTATTATTTTTCACACAATTATTTCACAATAAATTTTATGACTTAAAGTTTTATATTTCAACAATGACATTAAATCCAAACATTCGATTGGGTTACTAATAAATTTATATATTTCTTGCATTAACACCAGTATTTGTTTCACATATATATCATTCGGCTAAATACACCCAAAGCAGTAAAAATTTAATTTTTCTTTTGTTATAACTGAAAAATAATTCTATATACAAATTTATTTGTATCATACATACCAACAATTTGTTGTAATATCTTTTAACATTTTCTTTATTTAATATATGTTGTTATAATCGAAATTATTGTTGCAATCATCAATATTAAATATTGTAGCATATTATGATGAGTTTAACATGGTTCCCTCAATTGAATTGGTTTAATAAGTTCTATAAAAACTTTGATTGGTAGATGGGATTTATTTTTCTATTAAAGGAACATTAAAATTATGAGAACTATATTTGTATGGGAGATATTAAAGAAAATGTAGTACATTTTAAAAAATTTATAAATTATAATGAAAATTCTTATTTCCTAAATAAATTTTTTTAATGGTAACATAATTCCAACCAATCCTTTTTCTGTGTGCATCATATAGACCCGTAAGCTTAATTACAACTTTCTCTAAAATATTTGAAAAAATTTTGCTGCAAAGATTATTGCTGATATTAGAGAAACATAGCATTATTCCATATCAACAGTTTGGCTTCCGTTATAAACACACAACTCCAGAACAATGCCATCGAATTGTTCATGTAATAACTGATGCCCTCGGAAATAAACGTTATTGCTCAACAATATCCCTCGACACATAGCAAGCGTTTGACAGAGTGCGGCAGCATGACTTACTTCTTAATATAAAGAAAGTTTTGCCGGCTCCATTTTACCTCTTCTTCAAAAGCTATTGCGCTGATAAGAAAACTCTGTAGAATGTCTGTAACATGTCCAGACACTAGACAGGCGACTTGCACAAAAGCCACATATTAAAACTAAACACATTTAAAAACAAGTAAGAAAATTATAGTCGGTCTAGCCCGACTATACGTTACCCCATACCATGGTTAAGAGACCCTATCTCTTCGGTCCAACTAATTGGATATAGCAAATAAGCATAAACCAAATTTGAGTGGCATTTTTATTAATTTTTTTGGCTGCAGATATGATCGGATGATACGTCTCTATGGGGACTAGGTCCAAAAATGGACCGATCCTGACCATGATCGGTAGAGTGTTTTGTATTTTGCAAAAATATATACAAACAAAATTTGAGAAGAGTCAGTGCAATATTTTTGTTTTTTGATAGATTTAAGTGAAGATCGGGAAGCATCTCTATATGGGACCTATGACTAAGAGTTGTCCAATAGGGATCATTTTTTGACTACTGATTAATGGATGTAATATATACATATATACCCAATTTGACTAAGATTTGTATGATAATTTGGATCAATATATGTTGATTTCATAGAGGTCATTTTTATGGGGGCTAGGTCTGAACATGGACCGATTCTCACCAATTTCAACAGCGTTCATCCCATGGCCGACAAAAGGTTAAATACCAAATTTCATCAAAATATATTTATATTTGCGACCTGCAGTTTGATTACAAGCTTTACATGGACACACAGACGGACGGACGGACGGACATCGTTAAATCGAATCAGATAGTAATTCTGATTCGATCGGTATAATTAAAGATGGGTGTAGGTCAAATATTTTTGGTTGTTACAAACAGCAGCACAAAGTCATTATACCCAAACCTCATACTGGTATAGGTTATAATTAAAACACGTAAATTATACTGGCTGTTGGGACCAAAGTTAGAACTAAACTTGGACAACAAATTAAGAATTTAGAATGCCATGGAGAACAGCAACCAAATCCAATGTTGACATTCTAGAAAGATACCAGTCCAAAACCCTATGTCTTATCACAAACGCTTTATGGTTTATGAAGCAACGCTATATGTAAAGATCTGAAAAAATCTACAATCTACAGTGAACAAAGAAATCCAGCTATTCAGCGAAACATTGAAAGCAATAATACAACCCTTTAGCTATTGCTCACTTAGATGAGAATAATGAAACACGAGGATTAAAGCGTGCATATTGGAATGGTCCTAAGTTACCTATATATGGACATTTTTCAAATTGCGATTTTGGGGAGTGTCGGGATACTGTTTGTTTTCTTTCCATATACAACTAATAATTACATATGTATAAAACTAAGTTTGGAGACAATCGGATAAAGAAAACTCGCGCCGGAAATCGATTGAAAATTTCAAGTGTGTTTATATGGAAAAATATGGCAACGAATGGGTTAGCGTTACTCGATTTATTCCAAATTTTTAGCAGGGAAGACTTGCACATTTGCTTATTATATTTTAAGCGTCGCATCTAAAAATTCAACAGCACTTACAAAATAATTGCATTTTTTGAATATATTGTGTTTTATTAGCTTGGGGTGACCCCAAGTCCAAATGGGTTAAGGGGGTCATATTATTGTTTTCCGAAAGCATAGGCGATTAAGATAAAATATAACATTTAAATGTAGAAAAGTGATCAATTTTCGAACAAAGTATTTAGAAAGAGTACATTCACTGAATATTTAACAAAAATCTAATTTTTCTCGAAATCCGCAAAAGAAATCTTGTAAAAGAGGAATCTACTTAAAGATGCACAAAATTAATCTCTAATATGTATTTACAGACCATACAGTGCCAAATCCATTTTTTTAAATTTTGTTTAAGAAACTTTTTTTAAAACTTGAAAAAGGAGCTTTCAAAATTTTATCAAAAAAATTTGCCATTTTCGGTCGCATTGCGCAAAAGGTCAATAACGTGGTAATAAAGAGTACTACAAATCTGAGTCTTCATAGGGGTAGTGACCAAAAAAAAAATTATAGCTTTAATCAATTTCTGAAAGTTGAAAAAATTTCCGTTAAATTATATGACCTACTGTTTTTTTTTTTTTTGGCACAAAAATGGTCTGGTGCATCTGCTATTTCTTAGCGAGTTTTTATTGGATTTTGATTATATATAGCTTTTTTAAAAGATAATTTAGTACTGGTGTCGATTTATATAACAACTTGTCGAAAAAATTAAATTTTAGAATGAAATTTTAGTAAAATCTGAAAAAAAAAAACTCATATTTTCCCCATTTAAACACAGTTGAAATTTTCTATCGATTTCCGGCGCGACTTTTCTTTATCCGATTGTCTACAAACTTCATATTTATTAGTCTATATATAACGATCTCCGGAACCATAAGAGCTGTCCAGCTAACATTCGCACCATAGGTTCGGTTCGAGATCTTCTGTATTTTTTTTTTAGTTTTAACCCTCTAGCTGACGTTGGGGTCAAGTTATAAACAAAATTCTTATTTTCAGTGCGATTTGACTGCAATTCAGAATGTATATATGTTTCGTCATAAGAAATTTTTGTATGTATAAATGGATCCGGTAGGTGGCGCTGGGGTAAAGTTATTTCGAATATTCTTATTTACGGTGCGATTTTACTGAAACCAAGAATGTACAGATATGTATGTTAGATGATGCCAAAAATTTTTTTGTTGGACCCGGTAGATGGCGCTGGCGTTCGAAAAATAATGAGTTGTCAAAATTATTTAAACTGTATAAGTTACAAAATTCACAAACGTTTTTATATATAAATATTCTAACCAAAAAGGAAGGAAAAACTGCATTGGATATTGCTTTGTTCGAAATAGCCGCAACATTATTGCATGGTTGTCGTACAGCTCATTCAGCACTCAAATCACCGTTAAACTTACAAACGAATGAGAATGCCGTATGTAATATCAAAAAACATGCCGGTATGGCAAAAGTTATGCAAAAATGCAATATTAGTATTTGGGATAAATGTACCATGGCCCACAAATATCCCTTAGAAGCATTACATAGAACTTTAAAAGATTTGAAAGGCAATGAAGGATTTTTTTGTGGAGCTCTCATTTTATTATCTGGAGATTTTCGTCAAACATTGCCAGTCATACGAAAATCAACCTATGCTGAAGTACGATTCAAAATGATTCCACGGCTGCTCAATTTTCAAAACAACTACTTGATCTTGTAATGGTAAAATCAATATTAACCCAACCAGTCAAACTATTAAAATATCCACAAGATTTTCGTAAATTTATATCGCCACGCGATGAATTAATTTAAAATGTATTCCCCGACATTCAAAATCAATATCGTAACCATGATTGGTTAAGTGAGAGAGCTATTTTCGCCGCAAAAAATGTAGATGTCGATAATATTAATGTTGTTCTTAAGGACATGATTGATTCCGAAACGTTTTCTTTGAAATCCATGGATAGTGTTGTTGAAGAAAATGAAGCAGTCAATTATCCAACAGAATTTTTGAATTCACTTGATGTGCCCGGTCTACCGCCACATTTATTAAAATTAAATGTGCTACGTAACCTCAATGCTCCGGGACTAAGTAAAGAAACCCGGTAAATTGTTGAGAGAATATTGCCCATTGTTATTGAGGCCACAATTCTCAAAGGAAAATTTTAAGGAGAACATGTTTTGCTGCCAAGAATTCCTACGACTCCTACCGACACACCGATAATATTCAAAAGATTGTAATTTCCGATCAGATTGGGCTTTGCAATGACCATTAATCTCAAGGAAAATCATTGGAAATATGTGGTTTGGACCCCGAAAACAGTTGTTTTTCCCACTGTGACGGTGATCAGATTTGCTCTTCACTGTAGCCAAAGAATTTCTGGTACAAGCATAAATAAGAAAGAAAAAAAAAAAAAAAAACCTTGATCTTGAAATTATTTTCAAGTTCATGTATGTACATGTAAACAACACCTTATATGGTAATATGTTGATTGAAATTTTTTTTGGTTCTATTTTTGGCAAACTGATTTATGGCGCGAGTTTTTTTAGTCTCTTCATTGTTTTGTATTAAATCATGATTATTCATGTATGTATGGGTCAACTAGAACTTGCAATCCTTCTCGTTCTCCCTCTTGGTTTTCAGCTATTGTTATTCGCTTACCCCTTCGTTCACTCAGTAATCCCACTTACTCTCTCTCCTTTTAATATGCGTTGGTATTTTTTTTTACGAAAAGAGTGAGATTATGAACGAATGTCTGTATATCTATGTGTATTATGGATAACGAGATAAAATGTTACATAATGATATACATAGGCTATTCAATGAGTGGTTGAGCGTATTTAATACAAAACATGTTTTTAGTTTGAGATGGAATGAAGAGAGGTATAATGAAGAGAGGTATAATGTGAAGAACATAATTTTGATAGAGGAGTTAAAATTGGAAGGTCGAATAAGAAGGTTGGAGAAAACCCTTATAATAAATTAAAATGTAAGAAATTAAAAATAAGTAAATAAATGAAAGTAAAATTAAAGTCAAATTAAAGAAATTAAAAGTTAAAGTTAATAAAATGTAAGAAATTTAAAAATAAGTAAATTAATGAAAGTAAAATTAAAGTCAAATTAAAGAAATTAAAAGTTAAAGTTAATAAAATGTAAGAAATCTAAAAATAAGTAAATTAAAAAAGTAAATTTAAAATTGAATCAAGTCTGGAATTGAAATTTGATAGCTGAAGAAGAAAGGTTGAGGAAAAACCTCTTAAAATTTAAAGATGTAGTTTTTAAAAAAAGGTTGAGGAAAAACCTGACTTTAAATTAAAATTAAAACAAGATTAGTTGTAGTGAAATAAAGTTAAAGTAAAGTTAAAATTAAAATGTTTTAATTATAGTTAAGGAAAATCAAAATTTAATTCTTAAATTAAGTTTCGTTGAGTGTTGAATGTAATCAATTAATTATTGAAAATAAAACAAGCAAAATTTATAATTATAAAAAAAAAAAAATTAAATTGAGTCAAGAACTAAAGTGCCATAAATATAAAATATTAAAGTTCAAAGTATAATTAAATTAAAAAAAAAAAAAAAAAACAATATTGACATAAACCAAATAAGCAATACTACAAAATTCCTTCAAAATGAATTGTTTCTTCTCTAAGACTATATATTAATTAACTTAAATAAATAAAACCACAAAATATTGGGTACCTGTTTGATAAGACAAAATTAAGGAATTAAATTAAAGTTCACCTCATATACCAATCAAGCCTATACAACAAATAAATATCTCCATATAAATATTTTGTATTGAAATCAACTACAATATCATCATTAATACAGCTACGGCCAACTTTTTCCAATGGCATATTGCGAGACACAACCACGGCGTCCGGCGGTAGCAGCTTCATCGGGATGCAACACCAGCGATAAGGCGGTAATTTTTATTTTAATACCCATAATTTTCCATATAAAATGGTTGTAAAATATAAATATTTTTCTAAATTTTAAATTTTCGTTAAATTTAAAAATGTTACCAAATTAATCAATTTTTCTAATTAAACTAAAATTTTACTACATTTAAGCTAAATAGATATAAAATTGTTAAAAAAAAAAAATACAATTTCTTACCTAAATAATTCTAATTATACAATTAAACAAAAAAAATAAATTTACTACCATAAGGAATTTTCTAATTATAAAATTTAAATAAATATATAATTTTTGAAATATCAAATTCCGTAAAATATAAAATATTCGAAATATAAAATTTGTATAAATATTAAAATTTTCTAATTATTAAAAGAAAAAAATTTTACTAAATATAAAATTTATCTAATCATAAAGTTAAAAATAAAAATTTTGCTAATATTTTCCTAAAACAATATTTTGCTAAAAATTTAAAAATTCTCCTAAAATTAAAATTAAGCTAAATTTAAAAATTCTCCTAAAATTAAAATTAAGCTAAATTTAAAAATTCTCCTAAAATTAAAATTGAGCTAAATTTAAAAATTTTCCTAAAATTAAAATTTCCCTAAAATTAAATTTAGCTAAACTTAATTTAAAATTATAACCTTAAAAATGAAGGTTAAATAAATTTATGTTAAACCCAATGTAGAAAACTTAACCAAACCAAACTTTCTTATTGCAGTGGGTTACCTCCAATTCAGGTGGAATATCAGGTAACATGGTAGGGAGGGCAAAAAGGGGCATAACAGCTAGTCCGCAGCGGAAGGTAAGTATGCCATCCATCCATCCTTTAGATTCCGTTTTGACAGTGTTTTTTTGTAAATCGTACGTGAACATCTGTAGTGTGGTTTCCATGGGCCTGAGCAAGACCCCACCCATCCGGCGAACTAGGCCCCTTCGCAAGCACGTGCGACCAGCAAAGGCTCAGGGAAATAGGAAGCGGAAATTCCACCACCGCCGCACCATTACACCACAAGCAACTATATGTGGCATGTTCCCGTATCGGAAAGCCAGCAAATTTTTTTTATTTACTGCCAGAATAATGAAGCTAAAAATATCGTTCTTTCTTTTTAGAATTAAAATAATAGAAATATATTGGTCATTCTGATAAGTACATATGTTACAATAAATATTTATTTTCATTTTCATAAATAAAACATGGTTTTTCTTTAACAGTTTTCAATTAATATTAACAAATGCAAAACCGTTTTTTTTTATATAGGTATATACAGATTCTAACTAAAATAAAAAATTCATTGAGTGCAAAACAACGTTTGCCGGGTCCAGCTAGTTTTATATAGAAAGGAAACAAAATAGACTCCGACACTCCCAAAAAATTGCAATTTAATTTTTAGGGACCACTCTAATATGCTACTCTAATATAATAATTACATCAATTTGATAATGGATACGAAATGTTTTATACTACCATGCTGGGCATAAGTAGTTAGAAATCATATTTTTGAAATATATGCCTTCTTCTTCTCTACCAGGCACCATTGAAATCGAATACTTTACTTTTACCACTTTCAAAAATTGCAATAATCTTTTTGAATTACATGAATACGAGTTTCAAAGTTTTAAGCTAATGAGTCTGACCGTTGTTAAAAGTCCTTTAGTTTGTCTAAAATTATTCTCTGTTTTTGGATAATTCTAGTATTTTTAGTACAATTCAATTTGATAATGTCAAAGAAAATATGATGAAAAATATTATGGAATATAAGAACGGCCATGCACACCACCACTATGGTGTTTGGTATTTTATGATCTAGTATGATCGACTAAACTATTATTAATTGGTTTTACTTCTTATTCTAATGACTTAAGTTACCAAAGAATTTCATATTGTTGAAAAAAAAAAAAAAATAAATAAATAAAAAATAATGTTTAAAATTTAAATAAAAAAAACGTTTTCTAAACCTATAAAGAATTATTTGTCAAAATAAAATAAATGTTTTCTCAAACTAAACACGTTATACGGGGGAATTTTAAAAGTTTCCAATTATTGAAAAAGCGTGCATTACATCTAACTGCTTCATTAAACATGGTAAGATCACGACACTTTGTAAAGTTATGAGTGAACAATTTTTTTTTTGTGCAAAAGTCTAAAGGAGATACTCGTGTTGAAACGGATACTATGGGAGAAGTGAATGTGCCCAATGATCTATACTATGGAGCACAAACCATGCGTTCGAAAACAAATTTTGCCATAGGTGGCCCCGAGGAACGTATGCCGGTAAGATGTGAAAGAAATACAGCTTATAGATTTCAGTATATTAAATAATACTTTTTTTTTTTCCTAGAAACCAGTTATAATAGCCATGGCTATATTGAAAAAAGCGGCCGCTGAGGTTAACAAAGAATTCGGTTTGGATTGTAAAGTTAGTGATGCTATCGTACAAGCCTGTGATGATGTTATTGAAGGTTGTCTGTATGAAAATCACTTTCCCTTAGTAATATGGCAAACTGGATCTGGTACACAAACTAATATGAATTGTAATGAGGTAGGCTGCTGTATTATTTGCATGAAATTAACTTCTACGCCATTCAGTTTTGGTTTTGAAAACTGTTGCAGGTCATTAGCAATCGTGCCATAGAAATTATGGGTGGCAAGTTGGGTTCTAAAAAACCAGTTCATCCTAATGATCACGTTAACAAATCACAAAGTTCCAATGATACTTTCCCGGCAGCCATACATATATCTGTTGGCATGGAATTAAATAATAACCTAATACCAGCGATTACCGAGCTTTACAATGGCCTCAAGAAAAAAGAAAAGGAATTTGAAAATATTATAAAAATTGGTCGTACCCATCTTATGGATGCTGTACCCCTGACTCTGGGTCAAGAATTCAGCGGTTATGCCCAACAAATGAAATATGCTTTAGATCGTATGAATTCCGTTCTACCTCGGGTATATGAAATTGCCTTAGGTGGCACCGCTGTGGGTACGGGCTTAAATACTCGAATTGGTTTTGCAGAAAAATGTGCTGAAAAAATTTCGGAATATACTTGTTTACCTTTTGTAAAGGCTCCTAATTTTTTCGAGGCTTTAGCCAGCAGAGACTGTATGGTTGAGGTACATGGTTGTTTGAACACCATTGCTGTGAGCCTGATGAAAATTGCAAACGACATACGTTTGTTGGGATCTGGTCCCCGGTGTGGTCTGGCAGAGTTATTGCTACCGGAAAATGAGCCTGGTAGTTCTATTATGCCGGGTAAAGTTAATCCTACACAATGTGAATCTATTACTATGATATGTGCTCAAGTGATGGGAAATCATGTGGCAGTAACAATTGGCGGTTCGAATGGTCATTTCGAATTGAATGTCTTCAAGCCACTGATAGTGTCGAATGTTTTACGTTCGATAAAATTGTTGGGTATGTGGAAAGAATCTAATAAGCTTTCACAAAATAAAAAGATTCTAGTCATAACTTATTACTTTTGCTTTTTGTTTTGAATTTAAAAAATATTTTAAAAACGAAACGAAATGTTGCAAAAGTGTTCTTTTCAAATCGATGAACATGTGTTTTCAATTTGTTTTTTTTTTTATTCGCTGATTTAGCTGATGGCGCCAGAAGTTTCAATAAAAACTGCCTCGTAGGTATCAAGGCCAATAAAGAAAAGATTGATAAAATTCTGAATGAATCGTTAATGTTGGTTACTGCCCTTAATACACACATTGGCTATGACAAGTCGGCACAGATAGCTAAAACTGCCCATAAAAATGGCACCACTCTGAAGGAGGAGGCAGTTAAGTCGGGCTTCGTTACTGAGGAACAATTTAAACAATGGGTTATTCCGAAAAACATGTTGGGTCCGAATTAATTTAATGTAGTTTTTATTAATTATTTTGTTTGAATTAGTTTATGCGATTTTTTTGAATAATTATTAATATCTTCATAATCGATATTTATTTCTTTCTTTAATTTAATAAAAATATTTTTTGTGTGGTTTAATCTTAATATTGCAGTCACTCAATATATGACATGCTTGATAGAAATCCATATTACTTAAACTACATAGTGCATATAAAAGAAGTAACATAATTATAGTCATTCTACACGGTCTATACAATAACTTGTTCCATAAGCATCGAGAAAGGGCAACTTTGCTGAGGTCGTGGTTTGATACACTCATATAATTTTGTGTTAGTTTTAAAATAATTTTCATTGAAAATAAAAGTAACGTATTTCATTGTTACTAGCAGATCCCAGCGCTCGAAATTTGAGTGCAAATTCTAGGAAATTTTATTTTTCATTTAATAAAGACCCTAAAGGTATGCTTCACAATTCAACTCATTTTAAATTAAGAAAACAAACTCAACGCATTAACATAAACATAGCACTGTATAATTTTACGTGTGTTAGTAACAACTTTAAGCGATCATAATTCAAAAAAAAAATATTCCAGACGATGAAAATTTGTAAAACTGGAAAACAGCTAAAAAGAAATACCTTTAAAATTAAAAATTTTTTGTCAAAATCGGGTTAAAACTGTGAAACTTGCATCGGTCACAGGAAATCACCTTGCCTATTAATATTAAAGATTCTTAACAAATTACTTCCTTTCTTTTAACTCAGTATCTGTCTGCGAAAAAATTTGGACTCGCGGCGACAATAAAAATGATCTGTCAAATTTTCGTTAAAAAAATTTAATTAAAGTATAACTTTGGATTTTTCGAAATTTTAACCGGGGGGCTAATCGCATCATTCGATATCGAGTAAAATCAATCGAAATTCCATATTTTTGTTCATTATTCAAAGAAGACGAAAATTGTCAGACCTCGTTTCACTTTTACTATTATCTATGGACCACAACTCGTTAACTGTAACAGAGTAAACTTACTCTTAGTATTTTATTTTGGAAAATAAAATAATTTCGATCGAAAAATTTCGATAACAAATGCGACGATTCGCGCCCTGTTTATAACCTATACCACTATGTGGTTTGGGTATAATGACTTTGTGCTGCTGTTTGTAACTACCAAAAATACTTGACCTAGACCCATCTTTTACTATACCGGTCGACTCGATTTAGCGATGTCCGTGCGTCCGTCCGTCTGTGTGTCAATGTAAACCTTGTAATCAAAGTACTGGCCGCAAATATGAATATATTTAGATGAAATTTGGTATATAAGCTTTTGTCGGCCATAAAATGAATGCTATTGAAATTGGTGAAATTCTATCCATGTTCCGACCTAGTCCCCATACAAATGACCCTTATGAAATCGACATAAGTTGCCTTAAGATCCAAATTATCATATAGATATCTGTCCAATTGGGAATGTATGTGTTCATTATATCCATTAATCGGTAGTCCAAATAAAATCCCTATAGGACAATTTTTAGTCGTAGGCCGCATATAGAGCTGCTTCCCGATTTTCACTTAAATCTATCAAAAAACAAAAATATTGCACAGATTCTTCCCAAATTTGGTTTGTATATATTCTTTTAAAATATAAGTAACCTTACTAAATATGGTCGGGATCGGTCAGTTTTTCGACCTAGTACTCATATAAATATAGCACCGATATGAACTGTTTCCTATCTCCAGCCAAAAAAAATTAATAACAATGCCAATCAAATTTGGTTTATGCTTGTTATCTATATCAAATTAGTTGAACGGAAACGATGGTATAGGGTACCTTAAAGTCGGTCTATACCGACTATAATTTTCTTACTTGTTTTTATTTTCAGTCAATCAATTATTTAATTACATGATGGTAAACTTAATTTAGAAAGAAAAGGAGTACAATAAAAACTTGGTTCTTATGGGTAAGTTTTTATTCCTTCCTGATCCAGCATAACGAAATTAATTACTTAAAAAATAAAGTTTTCTTTAAAATGATAATTTGCCTGCAATAGTAACCCAATAAGGAAAGTTTAAAGTTAAAGTTTAAATTTATTGAGTCTTATAGCCATGCTTTCAATATAGAGTGAAAATCATAAAACAAACTATTTTAATTTCAACGCCCTTGCTCCTGAAGCTCACATAACAGGAGAGTGTATCTCGTGCAACAAACCTAATTTAAGCCTAACCTAAAAAAAAAACGCAAAACTAAAAATAAATTTAGAAAGGTTAATTCTACCCTTACGACTACCAGGAGTATTTATGCCCAAACCACAAAGTGGTATAGGGTGCTGCTGCTGTTTGTTACTACCAAAAATATTTGACCTAGACCCATCTTTAATTATATTGATCGATTCAGAATCACTAACTGATTCGATTTAACGATGTTCGTCCGTCCGTCCGTCTGTGTGTCAATGTAAACCTTGTAATCAAACTGCAGGTCGTAAATATGAATAAATTTTGATGAAATTTGGTATATAAGCTTTTATCGCCCATAGGATGAATGCTGTTGAAACCGGTGAGAATCGGTCCATGTTCAGACCTAGCCCCCACACAAATGAACCTTATGAAATCGACATAAATTGCTATAAGAGCCAAATTGTCATATACATCTTACTCAAATTGGGTTTGTATGCGTTCATTACATTCGTTAATGGGTAGTCCAAAAATTATCCCAATGGGACAACTCTTAGTCATAGGCCCCATATAGAGGTGCTTCCCGATCTTCACTTAAATCTATCAAAAAACAAATTTTCTGTATATTTTTGGAGAATACAAGAGGCTTTACCAAACATAGTCATTTTTAGGCCTAGTCCCCATATAGATATAGCATCCGATATGAACTTTTTCATATCCGCAGCCAACAATATTAATACAAATCCCACTCAAAATTGGTTTATGCTTATTTTCTATGTCCGGTTAGTTGGGCCTATGAGATAGGGTCTCTAAACGCATGGTATGGGGTATCATATAATATCATATATAATTTTCTTACTTGTTTTCTTATAAAAATTGGGACACAAAGAAACAGATAAATCAGAGCGAATACATTCTTCATTTATGTAACCAATCTATATATATAAAATTCATTTTCTGTTTGTTTGTTTGTTTATTTGTTTGTTTGTTTGTTTGACCGCTATACCAATTTTTATTTTTCAACGGATTTTCCTGAAATTTTGTACACACGATCTCTGTACCCCAGGAAAGGTCTCCATATACTTTTTACCAGCCACGCCTACTTTTGCGCCCACTTTTTATGTAAAATTCATTTTCTGTTTTATTCATATTTGTTCACTATACAAATTTTTATTTGTTAACAGACTTGTCTGAAATTCGGTACACACGATCCTTGTACTCCAGCTAAGGTCGCCATATACTTTTTATCGACCACGCCTACTTTAACGCCCACTTTTTGTAAACAATTCATTTTGTTTTTTGGTATATTTGTTCGCTATACAAATTTTTATTTTTCAACCGATTTCTCTGAAATTTGGTACACACGATCTCTCTGCTCCAGGGAAGGTCAACATATTCTTGGTACACAATTCGCTACACAATTTTTTTTTAACGGATTTATCTGAAATATGCTACACACGATCTCTGTACTCCAGAGAGGTCGCCATATGATTCTTGCCGGCCACGCCTACTTCTACGTCCACTTTTTATACAAAATTAATTTTCTGTTTTTTGGTAGATATATTTGTTCACTATAGAAATTTTTATTTTTCAAGGGATGTCTAAAATTTGGTCACACGATCTCTATACTACAGGGAAGGTCACCATATGCTTCTTACAGGCCACGCCTACTTTGCGCCAATTTCTATGTATATAAAACTTATTTTTTTCCTTTTATTTGTTTCTTTATTTGATTGCTATACAAACTTTTATTTTTCAATGGCTTTTTCCGAAATTTAGTATATATTCCAGAAAAGGTCGCCATATGATTTTTAGCGACCACGCCTACTTTTACGCGCGATTTTCATATAAAATTCATATTTTGTTATGTCGTATATTTCTTCCCTATACACATTTGTACTTTTCAACGGATTTCTCTGAAATTCGGTTCACACGGAAATAACTACACGGTGAACAAATTCCCCAAACTTACAAAAAAGGTACCCAAAAGAAATGAACAAATTCCCCATTTTTTTTTAACTGAAATAAAAATTAACTTACTCCCCAAATTCATTCTTAAATTTTTACATATTTTTATTTAATGAATTTTGTTAAATATTTATTTTAATAAACATTTGCATACTGCTCTCAATACATGTCCTACAATAAATGCATTTAAAGTGAGCATTCTTTTCAATAGCATCATTTCGTTGCGCGGAAGCTAGGCGCACGGGGAATACAGCTTATCTAGAATATCGGAATGATTTCAAAAATATATATTGACAATTCAAATACGTTGGCAACAGCTGCGCGGCAGCGCAGGTGTGGCTGCCAAACGCTTGGAAGCGGCGCACGGCGCGGGAACGCGGACGCGACGCCCTCTCGGAACACAGCTCAGCTAAAATATCGTAATGCTCTAAAAAATATGTTTTAGGAATTAAAATAAGTTAACGAGAACTAAGCGGCAGCACGGGTAGTAGCTGCGAGGAAGCGCCGCGAGGAGCGCGGAGCGCGGACGCGACGCACTCGCGGAGCACAGCACAGCACTTAAATATCGCAATGATCTGAAAAATATATTTTGGCGATTAAATAAGTTGACAACAACTGCGCGGCAGCACGGGTGTGGCTGCCAAACGCGTGGAAGCGGACGCGACTCGCTCGCGGAAACAGCTTAGTGAAATGTCGTATGATAAATTTTATCTACGTATGTGAAATAATTACCTGTTGATCAAAATAGGCCACACATATACTATAAGCAGTTGCTTAAAGAAACCTTGCGACACAATATTAAACGTCGCAATAGTCTTTCATTTCTGAAACCTGAATTTGACGTCTCTGCTCAATGATGATCACTTATTGAATGAAGTAATTCAATTTTTAAAAGTTCTGATTTCTTTAATTTGCGAACCATTCCGATATATTTGATGTTTATAAATAAACTGGAAAAAAAAACTTTAAGCGGTTTCGCAGCTTATTTTTGAAGCATTTTTGCTGCAGCATCGTATAAAAACTTCTAAATTAAAATATCTAAAAATTTTTAATTGAAATAAAAAATTAATTTACTGCCCATACAAATTTTTGGGGTGAAAGTTCATTTTATTGCGGAATTTGTTAATTGGGGACTAAGTACTCAGCGCCTGGTAAGCATAGTGAACCATTTTTCAATTCAAAATTCTTTTTATCCCGGGCAAGACCGGGTAAAAACAGCTAGTATGATATAAATAATTAATTTCTTTAGTATATTTGTTTTAATGATTATGTACTTAGTATAAACCTCTTTATAATATCACTGACATTATGCCAAATGACTGTAATATCTGATTCAGTATAAATAGGGCCGGCCCTAGGGTCGAGCCAGTAAGGCCATGGCTCGGGGCGCCTGGCAGATTGGGGCGCTATATAAAAAGAAATTAAATCAATTAAATTAATATGTAAAATAAATAAGTAAATAACGATGTAATATGCAAAAAAAAATTAGTTCCTTTTTTCTTCGTTAAATATTGCATTTTACAATATTTGAAATTATTTTGGAATTCAAAGCATGTTTACTAAAGAAACAATAACTGTGACGAATGGGAGCTAGTTTTTCAAAACAACGAAACTCATATTTATGGCATAGTAGGCATAGAAAGCATCTTAACTTTCGTTTTTCTATACTGTTAAGGTTTTCCTTTAACCCAATTAATAATGCCTCGAAAAAAACTAAGTGGCTACGAAGGTAGAAAAAGAAAGCAAATCAGGAAAAGCAGATAGAAAAATGTAAGAACATTTCCTGTTTTTTTAAATCTTCAAATTTTGATCGCCACAGTGAATATTTTGAATCAGAAAATGTTGAGACAGAATCTAACTGCACACGTTCAGATCTGATAAGTTCATCCAAATTATTGGACGTTGATGAATACTGTTCCAACCCAAATTCTAATCTCGAAGCAGAACATAATATGCCCGGCATTGATGACACATTTGACATAAATTCTCATTTAAAAACTATAAAGTCCGAAGATAAATCTTTGGATGCTGTTTCAAGTACCCAAGACTATTTTTATGACATTGGGAATTGGCCGCAAAATATTAGCCCAAATATCGACTTACTTGTAAGACGTGGACCAGAGAAAATTAATTTTACTTTTCCATTGACTGCTAAAGAAAAGGAAGGAAGAAGTCGGAAGTTTTGATCTACGAACTATTATCGAACACTTCCTAACGGTGAAAAGATTCAACGAAAGTGCTGGTTTATTCAAAATCCGATCAAATGAGCATGAATAAACAATTGAACACTTAAAATGTATCTTAACATTGAGTGACTTGGTCAGAAGATTGAATGAAGGAAAAACTTTCGGTTCAGTAAATAGAAAACTCATGACTGAAAATTCAGTACATTGATGAAATATATTTGAGAGGTTATATGAGATTATTAAGTAACACGGGCCACAGAACCATGCTTTGAGAGGAATTTCCGATAAGTAATATAACAAAATTCGACCCAATTTTGAAAGAACACGTACATCATATACAAAATAAAGAATTATACGTGCATTATTTGGGCAAAAGAGTTCAAAAGATTCAAAAATGATTATATTGTTAAATTCTGTAGTCAAATTGAAAATTACAAAATTAATAAAATTAAATAAATATTATTTAATAGTCGTTGAGTTTCCCATATTGAGCAAATGTCATTAATGATTAACCTTCATCTCACCCTTGTGTGGAAAACCACACAATATGAAAATATTTTGTACACAGAAAAAATAATAATTAAGTGATGTTCATGAAATTTCTTGATTTTTGCTGTCGCATCGATTTTATACAGAAAACGTATTAATCGATTCAAAAATATTTTTTTACAACGAGATATTTAAAAATTGACGTTGCTTACCCTGGTGTGTGGGTTTCCACACATATGTAATTTATATATATGTTGTATTAGGAACATAATTTTTTGCCATCAAATTTCCATTCCTATTGATGTTATGACAAACTGTGTACCTATTATACAATATAAACAATTATTTTATCATATGCAATTGAAATGATCAATTGCATATGCAAAAGAACAATGCTGTGAAAGCTATACCGAAATCAACTCTAACTTGTTACATGCATATATCGGTGTTCCTATTTTGGCTGGACTTTACAGGTCTATGCTTCTAACTAATCTAATGTTTTATATATGATTGTGATAATTTAGATAAAAGAATGAGATAATGTTGGATTTATTTAGAGCGATGATGTCGAAGAAGACATTTCAATACATGAATAGTATTATTTGGTTCGATAACATTATAAGCAGACATCAAGCATTACGGACTAATTTGCTGCAATTCGTGAAATATTCGACAAATGGTCTGAACTATTTATACGGCAAACCATCTGAATGTGTTACAGTTGACGAACAATTGCTATGTTTTCATAGGAGATGCAAGTTTCAACAACATATGCCTTCTAAGCCGATATGGAATTAAATTTTGGGTTTTTGTTTGCTCTCAAACTTATTACGTTTAGAAAATGCAGCCATAGTTGGGTAAACCACTTGGTGGTTTAGCTGAAAAAAGTTAAGGTGAACGTGTAGTTTTGAATTATGTTCGAAGAGTGAAGAGTCATGACATAACAGTGGGCACGTTTTTCTGATCTTGCGAATTTGCCCAAAAGTTGTTACCCAAATTGGCAAACAAACAAACAAACAATGCGAACAGTTTTCTTGCGTGAACTTAGAATACCTATTGTATTACCAACAAATTACAAAATGAATCAGTGGGGGAGCCCAGTTGCTCAATAGCACATTCCACATCTTCAATGTTTCGTCAACCTACAGAATCTGGAGAGCACTCATCAGTATCAATTGACATTACACCAAAAAGATCAAAATGTGTTTCTCTGAATATCGAAGGAAAAGCTAGATGTTACATATGTTATTACGAGAAGTCGAAAAAGGTATATGTAGGCATACTAATAACCCTAATGTTTATTTAA
Organism: Cordilura impudica; assembly: GCA_963682025.1. NCBI lineage: Eukaryota > Metazoa > Arthropoda > Insecta > Diptera > Scathophagidae > Cordilura > Cordilura impudica. Next base: position 107,540,114 of record OY821517.1, read on the forward strand.
ATGTATTGAAGAGAAACTAATTTGATGAGATACCAAAATATAAAAATCGATAATATTAATGGGCTAGACGATTTCTTGTGATCGATGTTTTGTTTTATCCCGATTTTTACCAAACGTATATTATTTGAAAGGTGTTTCTTTTAAGCCGCTTTGCAGATTTTAAAATTTTTCCCTTTATTTTGGCTAAATTGCATTTAAAGTTGCTACTAACACATACACAAAATTATACAATGCTATATGTGTGTTATTAAATTTGTTAATGTGTTTGTAATAAAAATGAGTTTGTTTTTGTGTTGATTTGTGAATTGGCTATAATCGATTAGCATACCTTTAGGGTCTTTATTTAATTTAAAAAAATAAAATTTCCTAGAATTGCACTCGAATTTCGAGGGCAGGAATCTGCTCGTATATGTTATTGATGGTAAATCATGATTTTAAATAAAAAATATATGTTGCTAGTGCAAAATATGTAGACATCCCGTATGTGTGGAAAACGACACACGAGGGTAAACAACGTAAGTTTTTTTTGAGGGTGAGATGAAAAACAAATCGAGGCGTATGAGCATGTCTTAAGTTTTATTGAAATATATAATAGCTCTGGAGCTGGAATTACAGAGAGGATTATAGAAGCATTAGGGTCATATAAATTGTCACTGGCCGATATGAGAGGTCAAAGTTGTGTTAAAGGCACCAGTATGCGCGACGACATAGTGGTGTCCAGAGCAGACTTCTTAAAATAAACCCAGGAGCCTTTTTTGTTCCGTGCAGTGCACATACCCTAGATTTAGTGGTAAATGATTTAGCGAGCTATGTTGTTGAAGGTATAACTTTATTTGATATCATTCCGCATTTTTATGTTTTTTTTTTCTTATCGTCAAATTAATGCTGGAATTTATTAAAAAACACATATCACAGGTTTCACGTTGAAAGGACTAATTGATACTAGATGGGCTAGTCGAATTGATGCTTTGAAGCCTCTACGATATCACCTTAAAGAAGTAATTGCTGCTCTGTATGACTGTGTGAATAAGAATGAGCAACTTAATGTTACCACAGTCACAGCAGCGAGAAAAAAGTCAGAGGCCACAGCTATATTGCAAAAAATTGCAAAATATAAATTTATCTACTCTTCAATTGTATGGCAATATATTTGATTTGAAATAAATCTAACTAGCAAAGCATTTCAAGCAAATAGTTTAAATATGGTGTTCCTTGAAGATTATATATGATGTAAAATTTGAACAATTTGCACAGTCCACCGTCAAAGAAAACAATTTGATGATCCTATGCAAAACTTTAAAGTAAATTTCTTTAACAATTCAGGAAAATAATAAATTCGAATTACTGTATAACTTTGGCAATGTCCCCAATATAACGGATGATGACATACGGAAATTTTATGGATTTAGAACTTCTCCTAACTGACGGTGTCCAAAAATCATCTGTCCACAAATTGCTGGGATTCTCCTATTGAAATTATAAACTGTTTGCTAGTTAATAATTTAACAACTGCTCTGCCAAATATATATGTTGTATTACGTATCATAATCACATTGCCAATAAGTGTAGCGAGTGCAGATAGAAGCTTTTCCAAGCTTAAATTAATAGAAACTTATTTGCAGTCTACAATGCTCCAAGATAGCCTTGATGGTTTAGCTACCCTTTCCATCGAACGTGATATTATAAGCAAATTCGAACAGGATGACCTTATCAACAATTTTGCAGCCATGAAGGCTCGGAAAAAAGTTTTTATATAAGTAAAAATAAAATTATTTATTAACAAAAAAAATAACTTTTCTCTTTTTCCATAGAAAAAAAAAAAAAAAAAAATCCACCAACATTATACAAAATGCACCATTTAGTCAGTGGTTAATTGCCTTATTCCTTATTTTGGAATAAAGAAATTTTATATATTAAATCTCTATATATATAAAAGAGACGTGTTTGAACGTAACCGCTAAACTCAAAAACTACTGCACCGATTTTTAAAAAAAATTATACACATATTCTATGGACCGTGGTGTAGATTCGCGTTTCACGATTTTTTTTAAATTTTTTAATTGGTTTTATTAGGTGTTTTTGCATATATTTATTTTGAAAAGCCATTAAATACGTTCAAACCAATATTATTAAGCTTAAAAAAATAATATGTCAAATCAAAACCCATTAACGATTGTTCGGATGTATACCCTTTATTAATTGAATAGTTTAAAAATATACACATATATGTCAGTATTTATTAAAATTTTGTATTTCAAATAAATTAATTACATATTTAATCAAAATGACACGACCACGTGGAAATATTGGTCGCAATACATGACAAACAAATCGTGTACGTACATTGCGTTCACAACAAAGTCAAGAAGAACGCGTAGCAGAAATTAAACAAACTAGATATCGGGTATCACTTTTACAAGAAAATTCTACAGAGCAACAACGCGAGATAGGAAATGAAGAACAACGTCTAAGAACCAGGCAAGCAAAAACAGCTATTCATAACACAAATCGAATTACATTTATGAGCCTGGCATTTAACTGTGACCCAACAGTTGATTACAATTCACATAACAATATTGATATTGGTAGCATGGATCAAGTATGTGCCCATTTTAAAGCGCTGAAATACAAAAAAGAAGCCACAGAGTTGTGTTGCGTTAATGGTAAATTGAAATTGCCAGAACTAAATAAACCACCCGAACCATTACAAACAATGGTATCTGGGACAAAGCGGCAATCAAACCATTTTCTTAATAATATTAGAAAATATGTACAACAGTTGTTTCCAAATGACGTCATTCGGTGCTGACAGAATAGGTACAGATAATTTCATGACAACATTTAAAGTCCGGGGTCAAATATACCACAATGCAGGTTCATTATCAACAATTCCTGATCTACAACATAAATTCCTTCAAATATATTTTCTTGGCAATTCTGAAGATGATGTAAACATCAGATGCGTAGTTACTTCGCGAGTACGCCATGATAAAATTTATTCCATCGACATAATGAGTTAGTAATATTATTTAAGACTGCAACAGCAGAAATGCCATCCGACAATCACAAAATTGATATAAAAGCTGATAAAACACCAGTAGGAGAGCACTCAAGACGTTTCAATGCACCAAAAATAAATGAAGTAGCCATTGTAATTGTTGGTGATCAGTTCGAAGCCAGAGATATTATTTTACATCGGCGTAATGATCATTTGAAACGTGTTTCTGAAACTCATCGATCTTATGTCGCGCTTCAATACACGATACTGTTCTGGCAAGGAGAGGATGGCTATCATTTGCAATTGAAATTGATTAATCCAGGAACTGGTAAATTTGTTTTTTTATTTATTTTATTACAAAACATTAGGGGAACTATTACAACAAAAATACATTTTAATATTACAGTTTCAGAAACAAACAAAAAAATTAGTTGCATGAATTATTATGCGTACGGATTGATGATTCGAGAGAATATAGAAAATCATATTTTGAAATGTCAGCAATTGTGTCACCAATATATAGTGGCAAAAACACGTTTACGACAATATTATGCAATCTGTTAAAGCAGGAACTGCTGGAATTTATTTCTTAGATGCTCCCGGAGGTACTGGGAAAACATATTTAATTTCAGTTATTTTAGCAGCAACACGTTCAAATTATAATATAGCATTGGCAATGGCATCTTCTGGAATTGCAGCTACTTCGTTAAATGATGCATTAAAATTACCATTAAATAAACAGCTAACAGAAACACCAATATGCAGTATTTCGTAAACATCTACAATGGCAAAGGTACTCCAACTGTGCAAGATTATTATATGGGATGAATGCACAATGGCACATAAAAAGTCATTAGAGGCATTGCATCGAACATTACAAGATTTACGTAACAACGACCAACCATTTGGAGGTGCTCTTCTATTATTGGCAGGTGCTTTTAGGCAAACATTACCAGTTATTACACGATCAACACCAGCAGATGAATTAACTGCATGTTTAAAATCAGCCAACTTGTGGCATTTTGTTCAAAAACTATCACTTACTATAAACATGCGAGTATATTTAGAAAATGACCAATCATTTGTTTTCTAACAAATTATTGGATGTTGGAAATGGAAAAATTGCTATAGACAATACAACAAGATTAATAATATTACCTGAAAATTTTTTTGTTACTAATGAATCTAAAGAAGATTTAATTTGAAATGTGTACCCCAATATTATACATAATTATAAGAATCATCAATGGTTAAGCGATCGCGCTATTTTGGCAGCCAAAAACAAAGATGTCGGTGACATTAATATTGATATTCTAAATAAAATTAATGGCCAAACAAAAACATACAAATCGATTGATTGCATTATGGATCCAGATGAAATTGTGAATTACCCAACAGAATTTTTAAATTCACTTGATTTGCCTGGAACTCCACCTCACATTCAACAATTAAAAATTGGTGTGCCAATAATTCTTTTACGCAGTTTAATTCAACCACGGCTTTGTAATGGCACTAGATTGGATGTTAACAAGTTATTCAACAATATGATTGAAGCAACTATATTAACTGGAAAATACAAAGGTGAAAATGTATTAATTCCACGTTTACCAATCATTCCATCAGATATGCCATTTAACTTTAAACGCATTCAATTTCCAGTACGTCTAGCATTTGATATGACAATTAATAAATCACAAGGTCAAGTGTTGCAACTCTGCGGATTAAATCTTGAGACACCATATTTCTCACATGGACAATTATACGTTGGATGCTCACATGTTGGTAGACCATCATCATTATTCGTATTCGCAAATGAAGGCAAAACAAAAAATATTGTTTATCAGAGAGCATTGCAATAAAAGGTTGCTAATTTATTTCATGTATACTATGTATATAATACACATAATTTCACTAAAAAAACACTGTACAATAAAAGTTTTATAAAATTTAAAATCTTTGCTAAGGGCCAGCAATGCGGACCGGGTACAGCTAGTCTATATATATATAAAATTCATTTTCTGTTTGTTTGTTTGTTTGTTTGTTTGACCGCTATAGAAATTTTTATTTTTCAACCGATTTCCCTGAAATTTTGTACACGCGATCTGTATACCCCAGGGAAGGTCGCCATATACTTTTTACCGGCCACGCCTACTTTCACGCCCACTTTTTATGTAAAATTCTTTTTCTGTTTTATTCATATTTGTTTACTATACAAATTTTTATTTGTTAACAGATTTCTCTGAAATTCGGTACACACTATCCCTGTACTCCACCTAAGGCCACCATATACTTTTTATCGACCACGCCTACTTTTACGAACACTTTTTATATACAATTCGTTTTCTGCTTTTTGGTATATATGTTCGCTATAAAAATTATTATTTTTCAACGGATTTCTCTGAATTTTGGTATACACGATCTTTGTATCCCAGGCCAGGTCACCGGGTGATTCATTCGGCCACACCTACTTTTACGCCCACTTTTTGTATACAATTCGTTTTCTGTTTTTTGGTATATTTGTCTGCTATACAAATTTTTATTTTTCAACGGAATTCTCTGAAATTTGGTACACACTATCTCTGTACTCCAAAAAAACTCGCCATATGCTTCGTACCGGCCACGCCTACTGTTACGCCCACTTTTTGTATACAATTCATATTTTGTTTTTTGGTACATTTGTTCGCTCGCCATATAATTCTTGCCGGCCACGCCTACTTCTACGCCCACTTTTTATACAAAATTAATTTTCTGTTTTTTGGTATCTATATTTGTTCACTATAGAAATTTTTATTTTTCTAGGGATGTCTAAAATTTGGTCACACGACTTCTATACTACAGGGAATGTCACCATATGCTTCTTACAGGCAACGCCTACTTTGCGCCAACTTCTATGTATATAAAACTTATTTTTTTCCTTTTATTTGTTTCTTTATTTGATTACTATAAAAACTTTTGTTTTTCAATGGCTTTCTCCGAAATTTAGTACATATTCCAGGGAAGGTCGCCATATGATTTTTACCGACCACGCCTACTTTTACGCCCAATTTTCATATAAAATTCACATTTTGTTGTGTGGTATATTTCTTCCCTATACAAATTTGTACTTTTCAACGGATTTCTTTGATATTTGGTTTACACGGAAATAACTACACGGTGAACAAATTCCCCAAACTTAAAAAAGGTACCCAAAAGAAACGAACAAATTCCCCTTTTTGTTTTAATCGGAAGAAAGAATGAACTTACTCCCTAAATTCATTCTTAAATTTTTACATATTTTTATTTAATGAATTTTGTTAAATATTTATTTTAGTAAACATTTGCATACTGCTCTCAATATATATCCTACAATAAATGCATTTAAAATGAGTATTCTTTTCAATAGCGTCATTTCGTTGCGCGGAAGCTACGCGCACGGGGAATACAGCTTAGCTAGAATATCGGAGTGATCTGAAAAATATATTTTGACAATTAAAATAAGTTGGAAACAGCTGCGCGGCAGAACTGGTGTGGATGCCAAATGCACGGAAGCGGCGCGCGGCGCGCGACCGCGGACTCGGACGCGACGGATGCGGACGCGACGCGCTCTCGGAAATACAGCTCAGCTAAAATATCGCAATGCTCTAAAAAATATATTTTAGGAAGTAAAATAAGTTAACGAAAACTAAGCAGCAGAACGGGTAGTAGCTGCGAGGAAACGGCGCGAGGCCCGCGGACGCGGACGCGACGGATGCGGACGCGACACGCTCGCGGGACACGGCTCAGCTAAAATATCGCAATGATCTGAAAAATATATTTTGGCGATGAAAATAAGTTGACAACAACTGCGCGGCAGCACGGGTGTGGCTGCCAAACGTGCGGAAGCGGCGGCTCAGCAAAAATATCGTAATGATCTGAAAAATATATTTTGGCGATTAAAATAATTTGACAACAACTGCACGGCAGCATGGGTCTGGCTGCCAAACGCGCGGAATCGTGGGCGACTCGCTCGCGGAACACAGCTTAGTGAAATGTCGTATGATAAATTTTATCTACGTATGTGAAATAATTACCTGTTGATCAAAATAGGCCACACATATACTATAAGCACTTGCTAAAGAAACCTTGCGACACAATATTAAACCTCGCATTAGTCTTTCATTTCTGAAACTTGAATTTGACGTCTCTGGTCAATGATGATCACTTATTGAATGAAGTAATTCAATTTTTAAAAGTTGTGATTCCTTTAATTTGCGAACCATTCCGTTATAGTTGATGTTTATAAATAAACTGAAAAAAAAAACTTAAAGCGGTTTCGCTACTTATTTTTGAAGCATTTTTGCTGCAGCATCTTAAAAAACTTCTAAATTAAAAAATCAAAAAATTTTTAATTAAAATAAAAAATGAATTTACTGCCCATACAAATTTTTTGGGAGAAAGTTCATTGTATTGAGGAATTTGTTAATTGGGGACTAAGTACTCAGCGCCTGGTAAGCATAGTGAACAATTTTTCAAGTCAAAGGCCTTTGTATCCCGGGCAAGACCGGGTAAAAACAGCTAGTTGTATATAAAAAAGAAAAAAATAAAAATTTTTTATGTCGCATTTGAGTTTATATAAAAAAATATTTGGGACGATTTAGACCCTTGGCCTAGGGTGCCAAAAATGCTCGGGCCACCGCTGAGTATCAATAATCAAAATCTAAAAACGTTTGGAGAAAGATTCAAAATATTTCCCAGAATGATTTTCAAAATATTTTTTTTTTTCGTTTAGTTGATCAAGTGTTTAATATTAACATTAAACAAAAAAGTTGAACGACAAAATTTTCTTTGAATTTTCTTTGACTGAATGGATCTTACGACTATCCTTATTAATATTAACACTTCTGGGAATATTGGGATCTTTCTCAGTGTTCAGTTTACCTAGGATAGCAAATCTATTCTGTGTATTTGTATTTTGCTGATGTACGGTTTTGTTTCGTACCTTAGATTAGACAAATCTATTTCGACGTCAGTTGGTCTTTTTCTTTTATTTTGTATCAAAATAATTTCATCATCTATAGATGAATTCGAGTTATTTGCATTTTCAAATTCCATTGACTTATTATTATCATCTTGAAATTGAATTGAATTATAAAACAATTCAATTCAATTCATTCAATTTATTTCATTGCTCGCAATATTGTAGTTAGGAATACAATAATTTTGATATATAAATGTTAAGAGTTTAGCCAGTTTTGACTTTTCAACTTAAATATATAATTTATATGAGGTATTGTAATTTTCTTAAATATTATTTTATAATATAAGTTAATTATAAGTTAATTAGAAAAAAAAAATGGATTTAAAAAACTTAAAATTTAAAAGCGGGAGAGTTAATAGTTAAATGTATTCAATTAAGGACAAAAAGCATTAATGTGTTCATAAGCAGAAATTTCACATCTATTAAAAAATTTTTCAGTTATAAAATTTATTTTGTCCTTACCCATTTGGATATTTCAAAGTGAGTGAAGACGTACAGTTGAATAGTGAAATGGTAGATTAAAAATCATTTTCAAAAGCTTATTTTGGCATACTTGTAGATGTTTTAAGTGACAATCAGAAGTATTGCACCATGCAGGAGCAGCATAGAATAATACACTTCTGTTTGGCGAATAGCAAAACATCCTTCAGATATTACAACTTCGAGCTTTTGCACCAGCTTCCATAAGATTCTATAAGTTTTGGTAAGCCCTCCATCTATATACAGAGCCAAAGCTTCCTCTGGCATATATTTGGTAGGGACCTGTCGATCTAATTCAAGATTTTTTAAATTTTTTTAGACGCATCGGAACCACCGCCTACCATTGAAACAACCTCCGGTACACTCTATTTTCCAGCTTTATATAGGCTCGCGGGAGTCTCTATCATGAGGTCATTGCATTTGTTGCCTAGTTGACTAGTTCCGAAACTTTGATGGTCTTTTCTTCCTGCTCCTTATTGAGTATTTTCACATACAAGAATTACGTCTTCCTATGGTATATCTTTTCACACCCCTTTGGTAAAATGTTGTCAGTTCTTTAATAATTATATTGTACTCCTCCTCAATGCAGTTGGATTTCTCAATAACATTTGAAAAAACAAACACCTCCAGTGCTGAAAATTTTTTAACGCGTCTTTTTCACCGTGCCGTATTGCAGACCGACATGGTGCCTAAAAATAACAATATTGTGAGCAAAAGTAACTTAAAGCAGCATATGTTGGGCATTTCACAAAGCTAATGAAACGTATTAACATTTAAAAAATATATCTCTTCACCGGCCGACGCACAGTGGGTTGAATGATAGTCAAAGTGAGGATTAATTCGGGATTTTTAGAAATTATTATTTGTGCTTTAAAAACTACCATTTTGGAAAAACAAAATAATTTCTTAAAATTTTCTTAAACCTGTCAAGCGCATTTTTATTTCTCCGAAAAATTACATTCGTTCACATTTTTTTGATTCTAAAGAAATACATTAAGGAATCAAATTGTAAACTATAGTGTGCTTAACCCATTTTCAATTGATATCCGCAACAATATTGAAAGTTTTCTACTTCCCAGAAGAGCGTCATTTTTGGTGGTCGAAAAATCGACCACTGGCCAGAAGTCGTCAAGTAGATATTTAATTGAATTTGACATTTTGCTAGTAGGCTGTGAAAAATTCTGCGACTTTTTTTTTATTTTCGCTGTTGCTTTGTGATATTTGTTATTTTTTTCTGCAGAGCAGACGTGTGTGTGGCAAATAAAAGTGAGATAATTGCATTTTGGTGTAGTTTTATATAAAGAAAATGTCTTTTCGAAAAGTGTAAACCATGGTAGAAATCATGGCTGCTTTGAACGAGCCGTGGCTTGAATTTGACAGAATTTAAAAAATTTATTCGATGGATAGCTTATTCATGAGTTGTTTGACTATTGAACAACCGGGCCTTAGTCGTTTTAGAGTCTTAATTTTTAGTTTTTGATTTTGTGTATGTGGTATGTCACCGTATGACATATTTTCATTGTATTTAGATGGAACAGTGATCGAGGATATTACTCACTTCACGAATTTATATGCCACTCAAAATAATGCAACCATTGATGTGACACCAAAAGAAATACGGCGCTTCATTGGTATATTGTACCTATCAGGGTATCACACGCTGCCACACATCGATAATTATTGGTCAGTTCAGCAGGACATGGGAGTACCTATGGTGAAGCAAACGATGAGCCGAAATCGATTCAAAGTCATAAAAAGGTTTCTCCACCTCTCGGATAACAACAATCTGAACGTAGCAGATCGCTTTGCGAAAGTTCGACCAATTATAGATGCTCTCAATGAAAAATTTATGCAGTTCGGAGTTTTCAGCCAAATCTTATCTATAGATGAACAGATGATACCCTATTTTGGAAGACACTCGTGCAAGATGTTTATTCGCGGAAAAACGATTCGGTTCGGATTAAAATCATGGTGCTTGTGTTCGGAACAAGGATATCTATTCTTTTCCATACCATACGGTGGCTCGGCAACTCCCCATGATAAAAATATCGGTCTTGGCGCTCAAACGGTTTTGAGTTTGCTTGAAAATGTATCTGATCCCGATTGTCATATTATTTTCTTTGACAATTTTTTTTCCTGCTATCATCTTATGTGTCTACTGAATGAACGCCGTTTCTTTGCAACTGGCACAATACGTGAAAACAGAATGGCGAAAATTCCATTAGCAAATTTAAAAAAGGCTGAACGTGGCGAATTTGACCAATTATTCGATGCTAAGCAAGAAATATTGGTCATCCGTTGGAATGACAATGCAGTTGTGAATGTCATTACCAATAATTCTACAGTCGAGCCATTGTTCAATGCTCGAAGATATTGTCGTACGCAAAGGAAAACAGTTGCGATTCCCCAACCTAAAGTGATTCGTGAATATAACCAAGGTATGGGAGGCGTTGACCTTCACGACAACGCAGTGGCCAACTATCGAATATGCATACGAGGAAAGAAGTGGTGGTGGCCACTATGGACCAACGCTCTCGGCAATGCAATGGTCAATGCTTGGAAGATGCATTGCATGTTGGCAAAGCATGAAAACACAAAGCCACTTACTCAATTAGAGTTTCGTTCTGCTGTTACTACCAAGCTACTGACTTCCAATATGATGAACGAAGACATGGAAGATAACGCTGCTGATGTTGATAAAAAAGAATGCCCTCCTGGTTTCCCACGGATCGACGAAAAAAACCATATTGTGGTAAAAAGCCCTCAAAACAAATATTGTCGCTGCAAAGTGTGCAAAAAACATACAATTTTTACATGCAAAAAATGTAATTTTTACTTGCACACCAAATGTTTTGATGAATACCACCAAACTATCTAACCTTTTTTGCGTTAATTATTCATATCTTATCAATAAATAACATTTTTGATACAACTAAAAACGAATAAATTGAATTAAAGCTAAATATTCGTAAAAAAACGCATTTCTTTATTTATATATGTAGATGTTGATTTCTGGCCAATGGTCGATTTTTCGACCACTTCATATCTAGAGAACAACAATTAAAAAAAATTTTTTTTTTTTTACATTTTTCTAAATTGAGCTCCTAAAAGTAAGTATTTAAAAGGAATTCAAAAAATTCCTGCGATTTCTGGTAGCGGCCGATAATGGATTAATGCTCTATTAAAAAAATAAGCAAATAAATATGTTTTTATGTTATACTAAATTTGATATCAAATCTTTGAATTTTTATATTTTTATTAATTATGCTCCATATCAACACAATTTTCCTTCTTGTAATCGCCATTACATCATATTTCAAACTCATCATAATCATCATCACTTTCATAGTCATCATCTTCATATTCATTATCATTAACCTCTTTTTCACCTGTTGTGTTTGGCAAACTTATTAAACCTAGTACCATCTGTGGTATATGATGAATTTTGTTCTTATAACTTTTACTTTTGGTGGTAAGTAATGAATCATAACTAAGTAGAAACATATTAAATATGTCTTTGGTCTACTTCTCCCGACTGTATTTATGCGCATAGTGTTCTATGTAATTTATAAAATATTTGTTTAGAGCTTCCTGAGCTTCCTCAGATGGTTGACCAATTGGCAATAATGCATGCCCCGTGAATAAAGAATTTTCTGTAATGTAGAAGGCATATAAAACCACGGGTAGAGCTTAAAGAAATGTCTGGCCGTGTTTTGAGTATAGTTTCTGATACATTTTAAGTAAAAAGTAAAAGTAGTGATTTTTATTAAATATATATTTGTATTTAGACGATGATTTTTTCGCAAATTGGAAACTTTTATTGCAATTTAAAGAGTTATCTATAATTTTACTTATCATTGTACTTCTTCACTTTTGTTCCACTATAATATACATGATCATTAAAATAATTTGTTGATTTGCTAGGTTGCATATTTACAACACCAATAACAAAAATCACGGCAGCGAAAAGAAAGGCGAAACAATGAACACGTGTAAGCTATTGAACTATATTTTTATTTAAAACTGGGGATTTTTTAAAGAAAGTTAAATATTTTGCGTAATTGCAAATATACGCAAAATCTTTTTTCTTTTTTAATCCACAAGCTGAAACCCCATAGTAATATACCACGGAAACAGTTTTACCCAATCTTACCCAATAACACTTTGAAACTTTTTTGTAGTAAATAATAAATAAATTTCTAAAAAATATTTTTGTAAAATAAAAATCAATCAGGAAGATAGCCCAATACCTGAAGTTAAAGCTTCCATTTAAAAAGAAATTTTGATTTTAGATTAAACAATAAAAAAAATGTGCTTGAAATTCGTAGTTTTTTACTTTTTACCACTTTGCACTTAATTAGCGAAAATTCATGATCTTTGAGAGAGTACAACAATAAAAAAGTAAGCCACTTGGAATATCTTTTTGACAGCTATTGATGGTGAATTTTATCTACTTTAATCCGGTTCCAGAACTTATTATAATATATTAACTTCAACTTTTGAATAAATCCTTAGTTTTGACACATTTCCAGCCAATGTGTGATGCCAGCTAACTTAGTTTCACTCTACAGAATTTCAAGTTCGGTCACAAAAAAAGGAGTTAACAAAGTTGTTCATTTCTACCATAATTTTCTACCATAACATAGATTGCACAGGTCACGAAAAAATTTTTTTTCTGCCTTTGTCACCATATAAAAATATCATATGATATGAACTTTTTAATATCTGCGGGCTATAAATTAACACTCCATTATCAGTTGACTCCAGTGGATAACAATTTGCCAATTTGAGTTTTGTTCATTATACAGAAAATATTGAGTTTTTATTTTATTTTGTTACATAAATTAACCCTGTTTATGAAATAAATGAATTTTTAATTAAATTTTATTGCTAGTTTCATGTTTGTCTTAAATGGGTTAATAAAGCACATCTCTCATTAATTATTGCATACCTTTTATTTGTCTTGATTAAATATTTTTGATGTTTTTGGCTTCAATTTATGTTGTTGTCTATTCTGTCCTTTGTGGTATGTAGCATTAAGATAGAACATCAGAATCTGGTAATACGTTTACCTGCTACTGCGTCAGGTATTTAAATAATAAATTGCTTCATCTTAAAGCCAGATGTGTTTGTACGACTCTACAAATGACTCCCTTTTTTCTACAGTTTGGCTTAAGTCAGCTTTAGAAAAGTTCTTGAATGTCTTCCAAAACTAATCAGAAGACAAATAGAAAAGTCTAAATAAAACACTCTTATACCGAGAATCTGCATGGAAGATTGGTTAAGAGCTTGTGTATAAAGTTTGGACTTTTAAATGTTGTTATTGTTGTTATCGTTATCAAAATCATTGTTGTTGTTGCTGTTGTTATGGTTTATAACATACATAAGTCTGTTTCTTGTACATTTTGTGGTATGTTTCAAACTATGCACCACATCTTTCGCATATAAACACATACAGACAACAAGTATATTCAAACAAGCATATAAATATTTTATGTAGTACATAATCTTGCCTAGTTTATCATTAACTTTTTAGTGAATAAACTTGTTTGAGAGTACATGTTGTTTCCGTTGTTTTGCGGTGACTATTGGTGTTGTTTAGTACAAGTCGCTTGTGTTGTTTTAATTTATTACCTTGTGTTTGGTGTTTCTTAAATTACATGTATGTACTTATATAAAAAAAAAATGAAATTATTAAAGTTTCTTGCATATATTTTTAGCATATTCAAAAGAAGATTTTAAATGCCGGTTTTTTCAGCTCAATACTAGAACTATATAAAACCGTTTTTCTTTTTTGCCCATAAACTGATATAAAAGTCAGAGATTTTATTATTTTCGGAAATCTCACATATCGAAAGACTACAAGATTGTATCAAATGTTCAATTTCATCTTGTGCATGACGGGTACTTCAGCTTTAAATCCAATGGCAATAGCCATAAATCTTTGGTTGTAGAAGTATTTTCATAGATACAGAAAATTTTGTTTGAAATTCGCTTACCACTGAAAAAAATATCTTGAAAAATAATTTTTTTATTTTGCAAAAAAGTGACGAATTTATTGATCCGCACTTGCAAGTCATAGATTTTATTATTTGCGGAAATCTCACATGTCGAAAGACTACAAGATTGTATCAAATGTTCTATATCATCTTGTTCATGATGGGTACTCCAGCCTTAAATCTATGAGCAAGTGGTCATAAATCTTTGGTTGTAGAAGTGTTTTCATACATAGATAAAATTTTGTTTGTAATGCGCTTACCGCTGGAAAATATATGTTGATTAAAATTCTTTAACATTTAAAAATGGACTGTCGTATAAAACTTATCTATAATATTAATAGCCTAGGCGATTTCTTGTGACCGATGTTTTGTTCTACCGTTTTATCCCGATTTTGACCAATCGTATGTTATTTGAAAAATATTTCTTTTCAGCCGTTTTGCAGAATTACAGATTTTTCATTTTTTTTCTTTATTTTGAGTAAATTGCATTTAAAGTTGACACTAACACATACATAAATAAAAAGAGTTTGTTTTTTGTGTTGATTTGTGAATTGGCTATAATTGATTAGCATAGCTTTAGGGTCTTTATTTAATGAAAAAATAAAATTTCCTAGAATTTGCACTTGAATTTCGAGGGATAGAATCTGCTAGCAAACACAATTACCTTTAGACTGAGGTATCTACTACAGAAAAAGTCCAATTTAATTCGAAAATGTTTTAACAGATATTGTAACATATAATAGGTTAAAATACTGTAAATTTTATTTTACGGTATTTTTTGAAGCCCGATGGATTATGCAATTGTAAAAATAACACAAAAAGCTAATTTTAATCGGGATTTTTTTTTCGAGAGACCAATATATGGCATTAATACTTAAAAATTATTTCGGGCATATTGCCACCGCATATGTTCTTGACGAAGCGCATTCTAGGCGTCCAATTATGGGCCACTTTTTCCAGCATTGCATGAACAATATTGGCCTCCAAGGTGCCAATTGTTGCTGGTTTATCACCAAAAATCAGTGACTTCACGTAGCCCCACAGGAAACAGTCAAGGGGATGTTGTTGCATCCACATCGTGTCCGGATCAATGTCATTCACATATTCTAATAAAAAATAATTAACCATGGTGCGGTAACGATCTCTATTTTGAAGAAAATGGGTCCGATTATACCATCAGCGTGTGAACCACACCAACCGCTATATTTTTCTGGATATAGTGGAGTCTGCAGGGTTTGTTGTGAATTGAACTCACTTTGTATATGGCAATTTTGAATCTATTCGTGAATTTGCTGGAGTATACTGATCATAAAAGTCAAAAGCTCGTAAGTTCTACCTAAGCAAAAAAAAAACAATCCTTTATTTAGAATTTGATTTCAGATATAAAAAAGAAACCGAAACTTTTAAACTCTTTTGACGCATATGCAAATTTTTCAATCCAGACAGGAAGCCAACTATTTAACCACCAGAAACTCCGAGAGCACATTTGAGAATATAATTAGGCCATTGCCGATTGACACCAACAGCTCATGGAGAAAAAGCCAGCACCTGAGTGTATTTTTTGTAGATGATCTATTATTTCAATGAACCATATTATAACTGAATGTATATATATTAAATCTATCTTTATGAAAAGTAGTTATGATCTACCTAACATTACCTCAGATACATCAAAAGAATATATTACCCAAAATTATGAAACTTTTAAAATAATTAAAAATTTTTACTAAAATTTAACTCATTATATGCAAAGTTTGAATGAAAAATAAATTAACTTGAATTAGATATATATACATCAGGGTGACAGCCATTTTTTTTCAATTTCAAGATGTCCGACACGGATTATTATGACACTGGACCAAAAACGTTAGTGCGCAAAATTTGAGCCTAATCGGACATTGCTTTCTGAACACGCATTTTCAAAAAAAAATAATTTTTCACAAAAATTTTGATATTAATAATTGCGTTTCAATTTAATAAATTAATAAACCATAATTTAAAGTAAACTATCTTTCTAATAAAACAACAAAATCTATTATCGCTTGAAAAAACATCCAAGATATATCAAGTTCCTCAGGCAATAAATGCGCCGCAGGCCACCTGATTAAGCAAATCGAGCTGACATTTTTAAAGACATTGATCTTATGTAAAGTATTTTGCATCTCGTCTATTGTTAAGCTGTTCTAAATTAATGTCAAAACGGTTGGCATTTTTTTGGCACTATTTCAAAATCTCCAATTTTACTTTTTCAAAAACTTTGTTAAAGAAAATTACCGAAATCAACGATTAGACTTTAAGGTTTTATTAACGAAAAATATATATGATTAAAAATACCAAATTCTGTTGGTATCCTGTTCTTAATTTGGCGAGGGCACCGTTTTTATTTCATATTTCAAATATCTTTTATCAAAGTATTATACTTGATATAAGTTCTCAATTTTGTAAATTAAGTTTAAATTAAACAAGTAAGAAAATTATAGTCGGTCTAGACCGACTATACGATACCCTATACCATGCGTTTAGAAACCCTATCTCTTAGGCCCAACTAACTGGACATTGAAAATAAGCAAAAACCAAATTTGAGTGGGATTTTTATTAATTTTTTTGGCTGCAGATATGAAAAAGTTCATATCGGATGCTATATCTATAAAGGGACTAGGTCCAAAAATGGACCGATCCTGATCATGTTTGGTAAAGTCTCTTGTATTTTGCAAAAATATGTACAAACAAAATTTGAGAAGAATCAGTGCAATATTTTTGTTTTTTAATAGATTTAAGTGAAGATCGGGAAGCAGCTCTATATGGGGTCAAAGGGATCATTTTGGACTAATCATTAGTGGATGTAATGAACGCATACAAACCCAATTTGAGTAAGATCTATATGACAATTTGGATCTTATGGCAATTTATGTCGATTTCATATGGGTAATTTGTATGGGGGCTAGGTCTGAACATGGACCGATTCTCACAAGTTTCAATAGTGTTCATCCCATGGCCGATAGAAGCTTATACACCAAATTTCGTCAAAATATATTCATATTTGCGACCTGCAGTTTGATTAAAAGCTTTACATGGACACACAGACGGACGGACGGACATTGTTAAATCAACTCAGAAAGTGATTCTGATTCGATCGGTATAATTAAAGATGGGTATAGGTCAAATATTTTTGGTTGTTACAAACAGCAGCACAAAGTCATTATACCCAAACCACATAGTGGTATAGGGCAGCTTCCCGATCTTCACTTAAATCTATAAAAAAACAAAAATATTGCACTGATTCTTCTCAGATTTGGTTTGTATATATTTTTGCAAAATACAAGAGACTTTTCCAAACATGATCAGGATCGGTCCATTTTTGGACCTAGTCCCCATATAGATATAGCATCCGATATGAACTTTTTCATATCTGCAGCCAAAAAAATTAATAAAAATCCCACTCAAATTTGGTTTTTGCTTATTTTCTATGTCCAGTTAGTTGGGCCTAAGAGATAGGGTTTCTAAACGCATGGTATAGGGTATCGTATAGTCGGTCTAGACCGACTGTAATTTTCTTACTTGTTTTTATTTATTTTTTTTTTTTCAATAAATAAAAACAAGTAAGAAAATTACAGTCGGTCTAGACCGACTATACGATACCCTATACCATGCGTTTATAATTATAATATAATAATTATATAGAAGTATATCGAGGGCTTATATTTAAAAAGTGCTATATCTACATTTGACAGCAATATTAATTTTTGATTTCAAACTGATATAACTGTCTGATATAACTGTCAAATATAATATTAATTTTGTTATCATATATGATTGGTACGACTATTTCTTAATAGATATTGTAGCAAATCGATCGACAAATACTTTTAGATCTTATTAATAAATTGGTTTTACACGCTCTCTTTAAAATAATTATTGATGCAGATATCAATTTTTGAATATAAGCCCTCGATAAACAAATTTGTTTATACTGTGTTAAATATAAAAACTAATTAATCTATATATTTTCATAAAATAACGAATAAATTTGGGGAATTGTATGAATACATTATATTCGTTTTATTTAAAAAAAAATCCTGATGAAGAAAATATTTATAGATTTTCATATAGAGTCAATTTGACACCAAGAGTACCCCATGGGTTAATTTCAGAAAATAAGTCCAGAATATTAGTTTTTAAATTTATTAAAATATTATCAACAAGCTTTATCGAAATCCTTTTACAAATATATATTGTTTCGATTTATATGTTTGTTGGCACATGTTTGTTCATTACCAAAATTATTTGCCTAAAAAGTATGACCTGTTCCGCAAAGGGACTAGAGAAACCTGCAGTTGGCTGGACCGTGAAGAACAACTTGATTTTTAGTGTTTTCAAATTCCTTTAAAATAAACAATATGTAAACGTCTATTATATACCAAGTTTTTAGATTAATATCTAACCTTACGCACGAGATATGCCCAGTAATTTGAGATATTTATTATAACATGGTAAAGTCTATAGGTTTGGTATTAAAATTTCCTTGATTAATGTAAGTTATTTTAATCACTATGCATTTTTTTCACATATTTTTATTATTCGAATTCGCTTGGAATCTGTCCTCATTTTTTCTGAGTATAAGTTCAAAACATATGCAACATGGTTATCAAATTTCTTGGTTTGTTAAGTGCGTTATTTTTATGCCCTATATTACCAAAAATATTTGATCTGAACCAAACCTTTAGTATTCCGATCGACTTGGAGTCACTTTCTGATTCTATTTAACTATGTCCGTCCGTCAGACTGTCGGTCGGAATATGGGTCTATTTTAACTTTGAAACCGAACTACCGAACGCAGATATGAATATATTTTAATGAAGTTATGTATATACGCTTTTATTGGCCATGGAAACTGCGGTATTCAAATTGGTAAAAATCACTGCATACATATGACTCCTGTGTGATCGACTTAAATTGCTCAAGATCCAAACTATCACATAGATCTCCCTGAAATTAGCTTTTTGTATTTTTTTATACCCACAAATCAGTAGTCTGAAAAGAATACTGTAGGACCATTGTTAGTCTTAGTCTCCATATAAAGCTTCACTTAACTTTTTTTTTTTTTTTTTATTAATTTCTTTATTTACAATCTATCCATTTAAGGATATTAAGCAAATTTTATAACATTAGAAGTAAATAACAGTAATTATTGAACTCGATTGAGAACAACAATAATAACAAAAATCCAAAGGGAGGTATAAGTTTAATACAATATTTACAATACAATATTTAGAATTCAATATTTACATTACAATATTTACACGCAATAAATTTATTTATTTATTTTTTTTTAATTTAAAGGTGCATGAGAATTAGCTCCGATATGGTAAATCCAGGATATGGAACCTTTTAAGCCTTCTTATTTCTTCTGTGTCATCCAGTAGAGTTATTGCTAATGGGTTGATATGGTTGCTTAACCTTCCTAAATAGTTTTCACTAAATCTTCTGATTTCTTCTATAATCTTTGGAATAAAGAGATCTTCATGAATCGATTTATTTGATACAAACCATGGAGCATTTAAAATTGACCTAAGAGTTTTTGACTGATATCTTTGTAATATTTCAATGTTCGAATTGCTGGCTGTTCCCCATAGTTGTATCCCGTATGTCCAGATCGGTTTCAAAATAGCTTTATAAATTAAAACTTTGTTTTCTAAACTTAGCTGTGATTTTGGACCAAGAAGCCAGAATAGTCGTTTCGTTTTAATCTTTAGTTGCTGTTTTTTTGCTTTTATATGCGTTTTACACGTCAGTCTTCTATCAATGTGCATTCCTAGATATTTAACACAGTTACTTTGAGGAATTTGTATATAGTTCATATATACATTGCCGCAGTTGCCATGTCGTAACGAGAAAGTAATGTGTAAAGATTTTGCAGTATTGACTTTAATGTTCCATTTGTTTAACCAAGCTTCAATAGCATTCAGTTCCCTTTGCACTAAATTAGATGCATTGTTTGGACATTCATCAGAAGCTAGTAATGCAGTGTCGTCCGCATATGTTGCAACTAGTACGTTTTCTGTTATTGGCATATCTGATGTAAATATAGTGTAGAGAATTGGTCCTAAAACGCTGCCCTGTGGTACAACTGCCTTGATGTCATAGAATTGTGAGTGTTCACCATCAACTTTAACATTAAGTATCTGTCAGATAAATATGACTTTAGGAGTAAATAATAAGGAGTTGGAAGCAGTTTTTTTAATTTGTAGTATAACCCAACGTGCCAAACTTTATCGAAGGCTTGTTGTACATCCAAAAATACTCCTGAACAAAATTTCTTAGTTTCCAATGTGTTTCTTATAAAGTCAACGATACGATGGCATTACTCAGGAGTGCCATGCTTGTATCTAAAACCAAATTGGTATTCAGGAATGATATTAAATTTTTCCAGAACTGGTAATAATCTTTTCAATAATATTCGTTCAAATATTTTGTAGAATACAACCAGTAAACTGATTCGTCTATAGGATGTAACAATATTTTCTGGTTTGTTTGGTTTATTTACCATTACAATCTCTGCGCATTTCCATTGCGAGGGAAAGTAATTTAATCTCAATATCGAGTTGTACAACAATGTGAGAAATAGTATGCCCCTCTTAGGCAGGTATTTAACTACTTTTCCATCTATGCTATCATAACCAGGTGATTTTTTGCAATTAAGTTTATTTATTTCTTCTTTTACTTCAGGAAGAGAAATATGTTTTATGGGCCAATCCATTGGACATGGACTATCTAAGTACTCGAGAATTTCTGCAACATTATTGTTATAATTGGTATAGGGCTGGAATGTCGTTTGAAGATGAAAAGCAAATGCATCAGCCTTAGATTTGTTTGTTTTACACCATACATCGTTAACATCTTTTATAGGTACATTTCTCTTTGTAGGTCTTTTTATATGCCTTGTTGCCTTCCATAAGCTGAACTCATCGCTTCTATTATTGCCCGGATTTAGATTTCTAAGAAAGTTTTGTAGCATCTCATTTTTCATAATATGGAGTGTTATTTTAAGATCTTTAGCAGCTTTATTAAAGATACGCTTGTCATTTGGATTTCTACTATTTTGCCAAACTTTTCTTAGTCTTCTTTTATTTCTGATCATTTGTCTAATTTCAGAAGATATAAAAATTTGGTTTTGTGTACATTGTAATGTTTTATTTGGAGTTGATAGAAAACCGGCTTCGTGAATTAAATGATTGAATGTTTCAACAGCATCATCTAAATCTGTTGGTGCAGTTATATCAATATTTAAGTTCACATTTCTTTCAATCCAACTTTCAAAAGATTTAATATCCATTTTGGCAGTAATAATTTTGTGTTGTTGTGATTTTGACTGTAAAAATGTGTTGAAACAAGTTATAAGGGGTGTGTGGTCCGATATTAAATCATCAACATCAGTTATATTTAACAATTGACTAGAAATTCCAGAGTAAACTGCAAAATCTAGCAGATCTGGTATTTTTCTTGGATCCGTTGGCCAGTATGTTGGGTTGCCTGTTGACAGCACTGAGTAATGATTATTTACTATGCACTTGTAGAGCTCGCTTCCCTTGGGATTAACTAATCTAGATCCCCACCAAGGATGTTTAGCATTGAAGTCTCCCGCAGTGAAAAATCTTGAGCCCAATCTATTGAAAAAACAAGTAAGAGTGTTAAATTCGGCTATGCCGAATCTTTGATACCCTCCACCTGGGTTTTACGTTTACATTAATATCTGGAAATATTTGAATATGTAAACACTTTGATAAACCTATTACTGAATTATTACAACAAATGCTCTGAATTTTCAGCATTTTATAGAGGTGTCTACATATTTTAGGTCATAAATTGGCACAATGACTCCCGATTTATCCCATTTTAAATACTAACCTGATCCAGATAATTACAAACAATATTAAGTTTAACCAGGTAAATGGTTTATTTTGTAATTTTCTTTTTAATTTAAATTTTTTAATATAAAGGTGCATTTTATTTTTTACAATCCTTTTCAATTTTCCAAACCTATTAGTATAGGGCACATTTGTGAGTCCGCATAGATCAACTTTCAACTCTTACTTCTTTTTATTGTATTAAATCTATCTTTGTGTCTTTAAATTAATTAAGATAATTAAGATGAAAATATTTAACAAACTGTTTTTTTAGTTAATATCTGAACATTTTACTGATACAAGGCAAAACTAAAACTGCCAAAAAATTCAGTCAAAACTATTTTGAATGTATTTGTTAAATATCGCATAATTTTTTTCAATTTTAAACTTTAAAGTCTTTTTAAGTCTGGTAATAATTCTATAATATGAAGGAAGTAAATATGTGGATTCTTTAATAACAATGACAAGTATAAAACACTGTTTTGTGCATAACATTAAAATATTATAAATTTGAACATAATTAATTTTAGAAACATAATTAATTTTAGAAAAATGTTCGATTCGTTTTTCGATGATGCTGAAAACACATTAAAGAAATACAGAACATAAAGATTTTGCTTCAGTTAGTTGGATGGCTGGAGCAGGTCAAAGGTGACGACTATAAATGCAAATGCAAGGCTTTTGAAAATATATTAAAATGCGATAAATCAGATTTAAGTATATGTACATGTCATGCTTATAACCACTGTTATAAAAAATCTTTTAAAACCAACAGTATTGCCATAATTTGAAATTGTAAAGATGCTAAATTGCAAAAAAAGATGCTTAAACGTACTGGATGCTAAATTTTTTTTTTCAAATTTCATTACCTTTATACTGAAAAATTATATACTTATTAATAAATTCTTTGGTTTTTAAATCGAAAAATTAATATAAAACATATGTTTCGATTTATATTATTTAAATTTTAATTAAAATTTTTTGAATTTCATCTGAAATTTTTATTAACATCAAATTGAGTTTATTTTAAACTTAAATTAAATATTTTTTTAATTTTAGAGGGATTTTTTTTTATTTAAAATATAACAGAAATTACATTATCAAAAGATACGATTATATTAGAATAATTGGTTTATGGAATCTAACATTTCTGTGATGTCTTCATCTTCAAGTTCTTCTTTGCTCTGATATTTTTCTGACGATCGACTCTTATCAACGACATCGCTCGGTATATTGTAAGTGTGACAGCACCGATTTTTCAATTTCAATCCTTCTTTTATACGTATTACAGAACATAACAACTCGGATTTTATTCTGTTCGAAGTTTGCTTTTAACTAAAACCATTAAACTAAACAAACGTTCAACTTCGGCTTTTGAGAAAGACAAAACTAATATAGACAATACAAATATTGATAACTCCTAAAATGGATTTTCGCCAATAGAATTTTTCAATCCATAAAGAGGTTGTATTCAGTGTTGTATCCCAGTTTTGTTCTGTGATATAACTCCATTGGATTTGAATTTTTTCTGTTTCAGATGATATAAATTTAAACTCTTCTAATATATTGGTTATCTGTTCTTTTACCCGTTTTAATGTGTTTTGTATTGAAAATTTTGGCATTTTTTTAATACAATAATATTTTTTGGCAATCGACTTTCAAATTCATTAAAAACTGTTGTTGGTGTTTACATTCTTCTATTTCAAAATGTTTTGTTATATTTGTTGAAAGAAACGAGCAGAGTGGTAAAAGGAGTAGTACACAAAATTACTGTACTACACTTTGAGAAATAAAAACATATCAATACCATTAAAAGATGCTAAAAGCAACATTTTATTAATAAAAGATTCTAAGTTAGCATCTAGCATCTTTTGAGAAATTTTGGATGCTAAACGCCAAAAAAAAGTTGCTAAATCTAACAACTAAAAAGCTAAAACGGCAACACTGAAAACCAAGAACAAATATTCTGTTTGAGTTGTAACATCTCATTTGCAAGCCATTTTAATTAAGCTGCGTTCACACTATGTGTTTTGCTTGTGTTTTTCTTATTGTTTTAGCACGTGCAATTTGTACACATAGTGTGAACCCTTTCAAAAACTGTTTATGTACAACACATTTGGCAAAACATATGTAAATTTTTCAATTAGAGCAGGTTATATTTTGGCATGACAACCATATTAAAATACAATACTGCTTGTGGCGAAAGAAAAACAGAGTAAATTATAAAGATAAATATTGAAAGAAAAATAAATTGTTTAATATTAATTAACAATTAAAAAATATAAAAAATATATTACTTTATTTTTAACAATAACTTTTTGTAAATTCACAAATTAAATCAGCTGTTGTTTACATTTAGAGGTTATGTCATACGGAAATACATATGTACGTTTGATCGCAAAATGATGAATTGTATATAAAACGCCAATTTTGACACATACGCCGAATTACGTATGGATCGTAAAACTGAATTTACATATGGAAAATACACATAGTGTAAACACAGCTTTAATTGTGTAAATTTTAAATGCACATCTAACCATATCAAAAAGATGAATTAAACAGAATTGCAAAAATATTTTTTTTATAATATCTGTATGTTTTTTATATTATTCTTATGTAATTCTCATGATATTTTTATCTTATTTTTTATATTTACATAATTGAAATTGAAAATGAACAAATTAAAAATAAATTTAAAAAAAAGTAGTGTAGGGAAAAAAGGGAATTTTTTTCATAAGCGTAGAGATTTCTGAAAAAATCTCCTGGCATCACTAGTACCTGTTAAAAAAAAATGTAAAAATTCACAACACAACGCGACATAGACTTGCTTTGTTCAAAAGCTTCCATAAGACTGAATGAAATTGTTGCTTACTTTACTCTTTGGTGAGTATTTTCATTTTTGTTCGGCTGTATACATATAAGAAGCCAATTTGAGTTCGGTTTACTCGTGCTGCTATGCATATGTTTGTGTGTTAACAAAAATATACGATATCCCAGTCATCATTTCGAAGATTGTTTTAACAAAAATTACCTTACTGTGTCTTCTTCGAGCACTTTTGATGATTACAAACTGCTTAATCACATGCGCTATTAGAAAAAGACTAGATAATGATTTTTGCTTTCTCTTAGAAAGTGATTTATAGAAAAATTACATTAAATAAGACTCAAAAATGAGTCGAAACTGATTAGAAAAGCGGATAAAAAGCACTCTCAAGAAGATTCGCGGGTAAGGTAATATTTAATCCCAACAAAAGAATATTTTGTGATCAGCAAAAGGGCGCATTTATAACTGTTTTAATAGCACATATGAGTCAAAAAGACTCTACATGATCATTTATTGCATAAAATGTTTACTGGGATTTTATTCACTATCTGTAGAAACAGGTTTTTTAAGTAAAACAAATCTGCATACAATTTCAATTCTATTTCGTTCACAATGATACGATCACTTTGTTTACTAGCTACTAGTAAAATAAGAAAATAGTATTATAATACAGCGTACTGATGAATTGCACTTCTCAATTAGTTTATTTTTAATGTGCCATAAGAAGTTCGGTTTGTGCTAAGAAAAGCATGAATATATGTTTCCCAGGGCGAAGCTTCATCATTGCACTATGATTGAGTTGAGCTCCGCGACTATTCATAATGTGAATAGCTCGTGTCAAAAATTTTTGGTAGTTGGGAATGGTGTTTGTGTTAAGAGAAGCATAAACGCATGTTTCCCAGGGCAAGGCTCGATCATTGCACATTGATTGAGCTGAGCTCCGCGGTTATTCTTAATGTGGATAACTGTTGAAACAAAATTTTGGGAATGGCGTTTGCCTCCGTCCCGACATTAAATAACAAAGTTTAAAAATTTATTGTAATTAACATCTGACAAAAAATAGTATTTTTCTAAACAATTTTTGTTACAGGGTAAATAAATATTTTATGGCTTACCTATCTACTACTTTTGAAAGCAAGTATGCAGGGTTTATACATGTACTAAAAATACAACTCTTAAAACCATACTATTTTTTCAACTCTAAAAATTTCAGAATTTTGTAAAAATAAAATAAAATACCGATTTATTTTAATATGCGCTTATTATGAATATACATTTACAGAATATATGAATATTATTTATAGTATTTTGATATTGGCAACAGTAGTATGTATCAATTTGTAACATTTTGTGATGTTATAAAAATCGCAGAATATTGATATTGATTTTATATAGTTTCTTTTATTAATTAATTAACTTAAATATTACACCAAAAAATATTGATATTGATGAATTTTTATATTATTAACACAACGACCACAAAAACAACATGCACAGCTATGACAAAATGCAAAATTTAGGAAAACAATATAGGAAAACGTCATATTTTTTTTTACCTTTTCAGTGATTTCTCGGAACCTATGAAACCTATTGTCATGATTTAAAAACAGGAACCTTCTCAAGATGTTAGTGAATCATTATCACTAAAAACGAGCGTCCTATCTGCCCTATTGAGGGCGTTATCACAAGAACATATATTCAAATCATATTTTCTCATGACTTTTTAATTCTTCGCTCAATTCTCGGGACCAGATTAACCGATTTGGACGATTTTAAATAGCAAACTTCTCAGGATGTTAGTGAATCATTTTTTATACCAAGGAGCACCCTAGCTATCCGATTGAAGCCGTCATCGTGATTTCCACAGACGGACAGACGGACAGACGGACAGCCGGACAGACGGACAGACGGACAGACGGACATCGCTATATCAACTTCGCTTGTTATAAGGATCACAAATATATATATTTTATGGGGTCCAGAATTTTTTTTCTAATTATTACAAACGGAATGACAAACTTATATATACCCTCTGCAC